>JZKD02S1815937.1:233334-253343 GCA_000966675.3 Picea glauca
TAATGGGAAAGTAGTTGAGAGTGGTTGAGAGAATAGTGGATCTATCATTATGAGATGGTTATCTTCATTTCAAGACTCTCATGTATATAAGAGAGTGCTCTCTCTTCATGAGGAAAAGGGAATTAGATCATTAGAATGAAGATTAGATTTTGATTAGCTTTTGATGAAGGAAAGGGATTCTTAGCTTGGTTTCATTGATTCATACTTTCATTATTGTTTCATGAAGATTGATTTGATTCTTGTAATGCAATTCAACATCGTCTTATTGTGTGAGCTCACATATGTCATGGTTGTTAACTCTTCACATGTTGTATTTTCCTTATGCAGTTTCATGCTTTCCTAGTTAGTGTTTCAATGCTTTCTTAGATTAGTTTGATTTCAGCAACATAGATTAGATTAGATTAGTTCTACTTCAGTCCTACACAAACAGTGCACGTTCTTCGTCAGTTTACGTACCCCGGGTTGACAATTAAATAGCTGGGCAAGTACTACAACATTATTATAACGACATATATTTTTCCTAACACCTACCAGTTGGTGCTGGTTAACAAGGGTGCGGGTGGATCCTGATCAGTTAGTGCTGATCGAAAAGGAACAATATCTTCCTTCTATGTAATATTTAAAACAAATTTTGCAGTTAATAGAAAAGAGTTTGTGGTTTTCCATGTTGGGTTCCACGATAAAATCTTGTGTTCATAAGGGTTTGTTGTTCATCATATATTTCTTAATTTAATAATTAATATGTGTTCTTAATATGGATGAAGTTAAAAAGAAAAATTAGGCAATACTGATTCACCCCCCCCCACCCCCTCTCAGTATTGCTGGATATTCCATCAATTGGTATCAGAGGGAAGTTCCTTTAAGAACAATCTAACAAACTGAAAGGAAGATCAAATTAATCACACATGGATGGACAAAAGATTTACACTGTGAATGGAACTCCAATACCTGGAAAATAAGAATACATACTTTGGAGTACAAGAATGGAAAGTCATCTAAAAGCATTGGGACATGATGTATGGAATTCAATGATCATTGATTACTTCCCACCAAACATAGTAAGGACTCTAGCTCAAAAGAAAGCCAAGAAAAGTAACTCAACGACAATGAATACAATCCTTGATGGATTACCTGATGATATCAAAGAGAAGATAGGTGAATATAACTCTGCAAAGGAACTCTGGGACAAATTAAAAGACCTCTACTCAGATGAAAAGTCAAATGAAGCATTTCAATCAGAACAAAGCTCAGTCTACAACAATTCTAGTGATGAAGATTCTCTTGAAAAATATTCAGACATTGAAGCAGAAGTCAATCTGGAAGCTGAGCTTGAGTGTGCTTTGGATGATCCAAGAAAATATAAACAAAGGTGTAAACAACTAAAGGATCAACTTAAGATTGTTGAAAAATTCAAGAAAGGGACTGAAGCCCTTGATAAAGTTTTAAGTATACAAAGAATTCCTTCAAACAAAATTTTCCTTGAATATGAAAAATTACACATGATTAAAGGTTCAAGTCCTATTACTCAGATCGATGTAGAAGATGACAAATGTTGTGGTGATACCTCCAAAGAAACAACTATGTAGCAGAAGGATGACAAGAATGCAAACTCCTATGTTCAAGAATCTGTGCATCCTCCCAAGAAGATGTATCAAATCAAAAGAGAAGACACAAAAGACATTCTTATCAAGGATGAAGATGAAGACTCATTCATCAATAAAGGTAAAGACTCTCCACAATCCTCCGCTTGCAATAATGGTGATATTAAAATCTCCCCTGCAAGTAAAGAAGAAGATTTAGATACAATTGAAGAGTGTTCTCTTAGTATTTATCCCATGAAAGAAGTAGAAGAAGAACTATATAAGGTCAAACAAAAATTTGGTTGGAGTCTTTATGAATATCACTATGACCATGATTATTCAGACTATAGTTTTCTTCATGACTACACTAAAAAATTTCTTGATAAGAGTCAAAAGCACTTCTTGGAACTAAAGGAAATGTTGAAGGACAATGAAAATATAATATATGAGCAGGACATTCAGTTAGAAAACAAAGAATAAGAGATCAAAATATTGAAAACAAAAGTTACTAATCTAAAAAAATAAAAGGAAGAGAAGATCGAGAGACTGAAAAATGAAATCAGTCAAGCAAAGGAAGAGGAGATCGAGATACTGAAAAATGAAATCATTCAAGCAAAATAAGAAAAGAAGGAAGATGATGAACCAAGCAAAAGACTTGAAGATCTAAAATAACTAAGGGAAAGCTATGTCAATCTTAAAATCCAACTTGAAGAAGACAAAAGAAGGGAGGAGGTAGTGAGGAACCAGTTGGACAAGAAGGAAGAATCCTATCATGAGTTGGAAGTAGAAGTTGTGAATCTTATAAAGAAGGTTGAGAAGTCAAACACCCAAATCAAGTTCTTGAACAACTCCATGACCCTGGATGAGATCTTGGATAGTTAGAGATCACCAAATGACAAATCTATTCTTGGATACAATAAGGAAGAGATCGGTACTCCTAATAAATCTGACACAACTCCTTCATTTGAAAAATGTGAAAATGGATATGACTCAAGTTCTTCACGCTCAAAAAATAAAAGAAACACTACAAAATTTAGAAGATCAGATCAATGAAGACATCGAGAAGCTGCTCATAACCTCAAAACAATTTTAGAAGAGAGACACCTTCATGGATAAATCAAAGAAGGCATGAGAGTGTTTTTAATGATTATTGTTTTTCTTGTAATGAATATGGTCATAAAGCCTTGGATTGTAGGCATCATGGAAGAAAAAAAGTTGGTAAGTTCAATAACAGTATAAGATGTTGGAACTACAATCATGTTGGACATATTGCTACACATTGCTACACTATGAGATGCTATAGTTGTGATAGATATGTTCACAAATCCCATGAATGTGGAACTCAAGAAGACAATCAATAAGAAATTCTTCACACAATATGACAACAAGAGTAAATAAGAAGACATGGAAAATAAAATCCGAAGTACCAAATAAGAAAGATGAGGTAAATATTGCTCCTGAAATTGATAAAGAAGCTTCTGGTGCACATAATAATGATGTTGATGATGAATCTCCAACAATAGAAAAACAACAAGAATTGAGTGATGATTATCTCATAAATCCATCAATCCTATTTTAATGGTACACTAAAACTCCTAAAAGAAAAATAAATAAAAAGGATCTATGTCGAAAAAGATGCAAAGACTATGCTCAATGAAGCAAATTACCTGATGGATATTCCATCAATTAGTATTGATATTGGTTGGAAGATGTAAGCACATAAATACTCATATTGAATAGAGGTCAGCTCCAGATTAATAGTAGTATAACTCCTTGTGAACTCTGTCTTGGAAGAACTCATTCAGTAAAATACTTCAAGGTCTTTGGAAGTAAGGGTTACATCAAAAGGATTGATGAGAGTCAATGGATAGATTTAAGGGCTATTTGAAATATATGAACTACAATTGCGTTGTGTTTAGTAATAAAGAAATATCCATGGTAGCAACATTCTGATGTACAAAATGATTACATGACATCCTGTAGAGATAACAAGAAGAGAGGGCCTGTTAGAAAGATCTACCCTTTTAGAAACAAAGGGGGAGAATAGTCAGTAAAAGATCGAGGGAAGTTTTGGTTAGTAAATAAGAAAGTAATTGGATTAAGTTTTGAAAAGACTTGATCACTACAAAAATTTTGTATCAAGAAAGATTACTCATTTGAAAACAAAAAAATCCTAATCAATTGAGATAAGAAGTTAGTAAATTAACAGGGGAAGAAACCCTGTCAAGAAGAGATACCCTTTCAGAAACAAAGGTGGAGAGTAGTCAGAAGCAGAGAGAAAGCATATTGATAGGGGGATTCATTCTCTGTAAGAAAAGTTACCCAAGCTCAGTCTGGTCAGTAACATAAAGAGCTTTACCATTGGTCAGAGAAATAACTATACTAACAGATCATAGGAGAAGAAACCCTTTGCCATTGATGTCAAAGGGGGAGAGAAACTTCATAAAAGGAAAACTTCATAAGAGGAAAGCATCATCACAAGGGGAGTTTTGTATATGAATTTAGTGTGTTTCCCTCAATGACAAAGGGGGAGATTGTTGGATATATTGTCATTGATGTCAATAGTCGATGTGATGATCTATTGTTAAATAACAAATGAGATTGTCATTGATGTCAACAATATATCAGTCAGTAGAAGATTTCAAACAGTATGCAGAGATCGAAAGCACAAGCTTAGGAGGAGGAACAATCAGGAGGAGCAAACAGTTGAAGATCAAAGATAAGAAGGAAAAACACATTGCACAGTATATTATAAGAAGCAAACAATATGAAGAAATTCATGATTATTGTTGATCATGATAGGATCAACAATGTTCCTATGATAAAATCTCAGGAGGGTTAGAAAACGCAGAGATCAAAACTCGAAAGGAAAAGTGTAAGCTCAACAATAGTCCTATCAGAGTTAGAAGCCTCAGCAGTCATCCGATCAAGAGGTTGACCGTTGAAATATCATGACCATTGGATCTGTAAGCCATCAACAACATGAATGAATTGTAGGGAGTGAAAGAAGAATTAAACCACTCACTAGTTACAAATCCACAATCCGTCCAGATCGTTAGATCAAACAGGATCAAAGATCTATGACTGTAGTTGATCCAAATAATGACCGGTTTAATTCAGATTAAATCATGATCGTCAGATGCACAAATGCCAAATCTACTGAAGGGATAGATTGCAGAGATTGAAAGGAAAATTAAATCACTCGCAAGTTGTAGTTCTGCAATCATCGTCAACCGTTGATCTACTTCGAGAATCTCCACATCCATCGAATCATCTCAATGTGGAAGGATAGGATAAGTAGGGCTAAAAGGTTGAGATTTTTATTAGCCGAATACTCGTCAGTCATTAGATCGTGTTAAAGTGGAAGGACATGATAAGCTACAAGAGATTCATCGCAGACAGATCGAGTCGTCGATCCTAGATCATGATCGAACGAACATCCTTCACTACGGGTCTAAATATGTGAGGAACTTAATCTTCGCCAGTTTGAGATTTGAAATATCCAGAGCCTGGAAATCCGAAGTGAATAAGGATCGTTGGATTTAGAGGACATGTGAGGACTGTTGGATTTGGACTATTGGTCAGCAGACCACGTCAAAAAGGATGTGTGCAAGATCCATGTCAGCGAAACTTGTTCTCAAGGACGTGTGGGAGATCCATGTCAGTGAAAATCATTAGCAAGGATGTGTGGAAGACCACATCAGCAAGTACACATGGCATAATTAGAATATGAGAAGTGACAAGAGGAAATTGGCTCATTGCATGTCAACAAGTGACGTAAGTGAGTTATGTCACTCCGGGCGAATTGCTTCGGGAATTTCAAAATTTCAAAAGTTACGAAGTCTCGAAGGATGAAGATCCGAAGTTTCTCTCAGTTGTCGATCTAAGAATACACCAGCGGTTAGGACAACCATTAGATCCAGGAGAAGAGCATGTGCCACATGAGGATCCATGTGAGAAAAAATACGTCAGGAATGACACGTGGCACAATCAGACACTAACAAGTGTGAATTTGATTCAGAATTTCAGGGACGTGAAAATCACAAATCTAAGTGACATGTGGAAAATACTTAGCTCATGACATGTCATCAAGTTACATAAGAAGTTACATCACTTCGGGAGTTTCACTTCAATATTTTTTACGACTACACTCACCCAATGTCCTAAAGCCCCGAATGTCGGAGACCCAAAGTGGACACAAGACGTCCGATCTGAAAGATCACTTTGGGAGAATTCCTGATCATCGATCTACTATAGTGGAAGGATAGTGTAAGCGGAAGCGTTAACTGACAACAAGTGGTGTCCATCATTGATGACTCACACAGTAGGTGATCACTCCAGAGGAAAATGGAGTAGCATTTATTTGAAACCTCCGAAGTCCCGAATGTCGAAGTCCTGAAATGGACATAAGTCGTCCAATCTGAAAGATTGCTTCGGGAGTACTCTCAATTGTTGATCAAACTACAGCTAAAGTTGAGGCTTGAGAATTTCGAAGCCTGGAGATGCGAAAGGATCTCGACCATTGATCAAGAGAGGGACACACATTAGTCATTTGTCAACTCTGGAAGAATGACATTTGGAGGAAAGAAGGTGTTGAGATCTGAAATCTCTGGAGTCTGAAGACCCAAAATAAAAGGTGGTTGTCCATCTTGATGTGTGATTAAGTCCTAACCGTTGGATTAAGCAATGAAGGAGTAATGTAAGGATCATATATGACCATTTATATGACTTCGAAATATAAATGTGAACCGTCTGATCTATTCGGAGATATCATATTCGGGAGATTCGAAAGGGTTGAAGTCATGAAGACCTGAAGGGAGAAGACCCAAAGTCCCGACAGTAGTCCATCTCATTGGGAGAATGAATTGTGGTCATTGAATTGATAAGCACTCATGCACTCATCTTGCCTAAACGTGAGGTCACCTCCATTGGTCATATGGTAAAGAGATTTGAAAGGGGTAGATTGTAATGCGTCGCCTAAATTGCTAAGCCTGTGGTTCTACGCCATTGGTCATATGAAAATGGTTTGAAGGGAGCACCTCATACGGATTTCATTCAACAGGGAGTTACACCATAACAATACAGAGAAACGATAAATGATCGAATATAGTCTATTGGTGAACCAAAAATGTAGCAGAAACAAGAGTATGATCTAATGAGTCGATCCATGTATGTGATCAACTCATGACAAAAAATGAATCGATACACAATCATGATTAAAAGAGAGTTAAATCATGAAAACATGAATAAAGAATAAAAAGGAAAAATGATACTAATTAAAGTTTAGATTATCATTTTAAATGAAACGGTACAATGGTTCAAATAA
This sequence comes from Picea glauca, assembly GCA_000966675.3. Lineage (NCBI taxonomy): Eukaryota > Viridiplantae > Streptophyta > Pinopsida > Pinales > Pinaceae > Picea > Picea glauca. Next base: position 240,241 of record JZKD02S1815937.1, read on the forward strand.
AGGGACACAATGTTTTAAATTTCACACCAGTTTGAAGATTATATAAACGAGAAAAAGTGGTGAGAAGATAGTGTCTCTGTGGTTATGATTAGAAGATAAAAAACAGAAGTAGAGTCCAAGATGAAGAACTGTTCGTTCTAAGGTGCCTGTCAATGTCTAATTGAATATCAAGAGAATAAGAAGACAAAGCAACAGTTATGCAATCCAGTACTTTATATAGAAGACCATACAAGTAGAGGCTGCAACAGACAAGTAGAAAGTACAACAATGGCTGCATGAGTCAAATTCGATGAAGAGTAGAAAAGATTGAATTTCATTATAAACTAAGGGTGGTTGGGTGGTGCCAGGTAGGTTGGAGCCTACAGGGGAGTAGGTTCTTCCTTGTTAGTGGTAGCTGACTAAACAGGGGGTCGAAGCCTCTTACCAGTTGGTGTTGGTGAAAAGAGGGAGTTGGTGCTTCCTTGTCAGTTGTAGCTGACTAAATAGGGGGTTGTAGCCTCCTACCATTTGGTGTTGGTGAACAAGGGTGTGGGTGCATCCTGATCAGTTGGTGCTAATAAAAAAGGAAGAATATCTTCCTTCTATGTAAGATGTAAAACAATTTTTGCAGTTAATAGAAAAGAGTTTGTGGTTTTCCCTGTTGGATTCCACGATAAAATATTGTGTTCATAAGGGTTTGTTGTTCATTATATATTGCTTAATTTAATTATTAATATGTGTGATTAATATGGATGAAGTTAAAAAGAAAATGTAGGCAATACGGATTCACCCCCCCTCTTAGTATTGCTAGATATTCCATCAAAATTTATCTCTACACTTGGAAACTATAAATCTTAGGCTATTGGGAGGACTGACTAGTTTCCTATATCTTTGATTGTGAAGCATCACAATACTTAGGAGTGGGGGAGGGGTTTCCTAAGCTAAAAAACCCTAAACACTGCCCATCTATATTACAAGCCCATGAGAAAAGGAAGTAGGATCTCTGTCAAATTCTATCTTATTGTCTTTTTACAATATCTTAGGCTATTATATCAACAATCATTTGTATTGGCATGATAAGATTTATACTGTTGGCATAATTTTATGTGTATAATTAATAAGCTTGCTATGCATTTTATTTTATCTATGTTTATATCTAATACAAGGGAAGACTGCTTACACTCAAATATTCTTTGTAACAGTGACAGTGAGAAAAGAAACTAAAGATGGATGTTACAATCCTATCCATGCTCATCCTATCCATGATCCTATTCACCAAGCCTGCCAACAATCTTCCGATCCGAATACCATGGGAAAATGTCCACTTACTATTGTATAGTTTTCACCTATATGGAGGACTAGATGGAGTGTCATATGGAGGACTAGATGGAGTGTCATATGGAGGACCAGATGGAGGACTAGATAAGGTATTTTATACAATGTAAATGTTATTTTCATGATCTCGTTTAGGTATGATCACTGGAGTTTGATTACATTCATTGAAGTGATGAATTAAGTGGTGTATTTGTTTTTAAAAAAGGACAAATTAAATCTACAATTTTATTTTATGATAAAAATGTCTGAGTCTTCGGCTTGGACATTAATCAAATCTCTTATACAATTTAATTTTACCTCCAAAGTATAAATCATTCAAAATTTAAATCCTGCGCAATCATGACCACACATGGCACTCGTGTATGACGAATACACCCACGATTTGATCGATTTCCATATAAATTATATCAAGGCAAGAGCACATTTTTTATATCGTTCATCCTCTATCATTATATCGTTCATTCTCTATCACTATATCGCTCATACTCTACCCGATGTTGGCCTCTTTCTCATCCCTTTATCTGCAACCATGCCAAATCGTCACGAACTATCATCCTACACTGATCTACCGGCCATTCTATAGTTTGAGGCCTGTCCAGAAGTCTTCCTCCACGTGGGTTGGGGGTCGTTGCCAGTCTGCAGGGGCATGATGACGACGTTTCCCTTAAATTCTCCCTCAGATTCGATGGGATATTTTCTCACATACGGTCAATGGTCTTTTCAGTCTCTGAAGATTCCATTGCTTTGCCACAAAATTGCCACGAGTTGGGGACCGATGGTTCAAACATCATCAGTTTCCACGCCAAAGATACAACTAGGTGTTTAAGCTTGAATACCAAAACTTCTCTAGAGATAAATGGTATTCGAAAGGGTGGATTAAAGAGAATTTGATCAACCCCCTGATCATTATTACCAGACTCATTACTTGTGACGGTATGTACTATGTTTTTAAAGCTTGTCATTTTCGCCTTTTGGCCCATTTTCAGTTCAACAAACCCCTGAATTTTCCCTTCTATTTTCTGAAAATCCTCGAGAAGATGTCCTCCCAGGTCTGAAAAAATGTGGCTAAACCTCATCATAGACTCTTTCATTGCAGCCTCATTAAATTACTCATTATCTTAGAGTTCAATAAATAGGGTAAAACTTGGGAGGATTTCCTCTATCAGTTTTTGAACCCTCATCTCACAGTTTAAAAAAGAAAGAAGTTGATCGATCCTGGGACTATTACCCCACCTAATCCTCACTCTCCTAAAACCCCAAACCCTCCGATTCATCCCATTTCATCATCTGATAAGAAATAAAAAAAACCTATTACTGGCCCTCCATTGTCTACAAGTCCTATGGGCTCTAAACACAAGAAACTGCAAGACTATTTTCCTCCAATCCCTACAAGAAGAAGAGGTGATAACATGTTTAAATGGAAATCATTTCACAGAAGCACTCAAAGCATGATTGGAAATACCAATACAAAGATCCCAACTCCCTTAGATACTATCTAGTCGTCCTTTGACCATGAAATCCCTCACAAGAAACTTAGAGAAGATTCTGCAAAAGAATTTGATCCTGCTAAAGAAATCAAGACTAAACCTGTCACACTTAGTCTTCCTCACAACGCCACTGTTGCACCCTCTTCTCATATTCGTATACCTTTAACCAAATGTGACATTCCTTCTACATATAATAAGAAACCTAAGCCTTCCTCTCTTGAACAAGATGATCAATCTTTAGCTATTGAGCAATTGCAAAAAGAGAATGCTTAGCTGCTCCAACGTTTGGTAGAACCTGGAAATGTGGATTGTCATTTGCACAATAATAATGTTGTCCTTCAAGAAAAGGTAAATTCTCTTCAGCGGTTGGTCGATCAGATGACTACTACCAATCACAGTCTAAGGATGCAGTTGAAGCATTGGAAAAGACTGAAGATGAAGTCTCCAGGACATGAGAGAGAGGCCTCTAAAGATAATCTACCCCCTCCTTCACAAGTATAGTTATGTCTAGGGACCCATTTTTGTTGCAAATGGACCTGCAAACTCTTACGTGTGGGGGAAATGATGACTCTATGTTTTTCCTATTTTTTCGATGCCCAAATCCCTTTTTGCACATGGAAGTCATATAGTCTATGCTTTTATTAGCTCTTTGTTTAAGGTGTTATCAGGTTTTATACATCAATTTTCCATGGAATAACATAAGGTATGTGTAATCCTTAATTGTGATGATTTTATTGATGATTTTTTTTAATTGAGTAAGTGAAATCGATTAATATCTTTTTGTTTTCTTGAAATAGGTCAAAAACATGATCCGACCTTCCATCCAGCCTTCCATCTGACCCTCCATCCATCCCTCCATCCATCCCTCAATCTAGCCCTCCATCTGACCCTCGATCCAGCCCTCAGAGAAAAGTGCAGTTGGAGGTTGGAATATTGGTGGGCTCTCCTTGGCGAATCCGACACATGGGTTTTGTTCATGCTCAAGCCCTCCATCTATGGAAATCATCATGTTTAAATTCAAGTAGTTGAGTTGATCTCTATTTTGAATGCACAAAGATGTTGGAGAGATTTTGTTTGTTGATAGGTTTTAATGAATTTTTGTTTTAGAGAGAGTGTTGACCCTTTCAGTGGTCGACCTCTCAGTTACATTATAAACTCTATAAATAATGGGGTCTTTTGGGACGAGCAAGACACGATTTTAAATATACAATCATTATCTTGAATTTCTTTGTAAACTCTGTTTTGATGTTAATACCTATGTTGAGTTTATGATTGTGTTTTATATTGGAGTAGTGCCACGACTGTCTAGGGGGGGCACTAGTGGTCTGGGTAGCTTGTTCATATTGTTGTATATTTAGATTTTCGTATTTAACTTTCATCACTTGCTAATTTCGGGCTGCTTATTGAAATTGTGTTATTGTGTATATCTTTGTGTATAACTTGCAGATCGCTCCCTGAAATTGTATGTGTGTTACAAGATACTTACAGTTGTCCATATTTACTTGTCTATACTTTTACACCTAACATATTGTTATGTAGGTTGTAATTTATTAATGGGTATATGTTCATAGTTGTTTAACTATGCAATCATAGATTTCTTCCCATGTTTCATAAGTTGTACATTACTTCGCAGTTTGGTTATTTAGGCAATGTTTTTCATAACTATATCTACTTTATTAAATTGTGAAGGTCAATTACTTCTTGTATATTTACATGAATTGTTAACTTTATTTTCAGCATTAGAGTGATAGTATAGGAGTTGATTTCAAATTACTTTGTACAAGGTTTATAAGTTCTATTAATTCCAAGAATATGCATTGATATCTTCATAATGGAAAATCTCTCCATAGATTGTCTTATTCATACTCTCCATTTATATGTAGAAGTTAGCATCAAATTGATTCCATTTGAATTTTCAGTAGTGATTAGATGCCATTATGACATAATTCACCATCGTAGACATAACCATCACATTTGAATATTGTCACAATGTTCTTTACGTTTAGTTAGGCATATTAGTATAAGCTTAGGGTTTGTTTCCTGCAAGATAAAAGTAATTGTGAGTTTTTGAAGACATGATTTAAGAATAGATTTCACTTTGAAGAATTGATTTTGAAATATTTCTTACTTATCCACAAACTGCTTGTTCATTCAAAGAATTGCTTACTTAGATGAATTTTTCATAGTCGTAGATTACTTTTGAAAAGTTGATTCACTTAGATTAATAAGGTTATTGTTTTAAAGATTTATCTGTACAACTAAATTCAAGTATATTGTTAAGATGGGTTGTATCTTATTTAGAGTATTTTAAATCATCTTTTAAAGTATAACTACAAATTGAAAAAGAGTGTTTATCCTTAGGGTAAACCATCCTCTTGGCTAGTTAATCCTTTCATTAATTTTTTTCTTTCTGCCTTGACTCATACCATGTCATAACTCTAAGTCTACTTACCCTGGTCGATAATTAATTGAGGGAAATTAGTACATATGGTTTACCCATCAATCATAAACCAAAACAATGGAAAGTTAAGCACAAAAACAACACAAGTTAGAACATGTATCACATCATTGAAAATTGTAAAGTCTACCTCATGGAGGCAGGAGGCAGAAACAAAATTATGTCAATTCACACATCTAGGAAAGTGATCAATCCATCTCAGGAAGGCATCATGAAAAATCAAAGGCTCAAAATACTGACTCAAAGAGTCTAAAGGTTGGCTACCTTGGACGTCATCACATCCTGAGGTTTGGGAAAGGACTAGTAAGAACCTAGAGGATGACTGACAATTTATTAAGGGAAGGCTGAAAGACTGAGACAATAAAATTCTTCTTAAGGTATTCAACCTACCCTTGGATTCTAAAATAAGGCTTTGCTCCGGAGAAAAAACAATACAAGGGAAATGTTTCCCAACTACACCCTTAGTGACATAATGAGGTAAAGTAGTCGAAGAGGGCTAGACAACCTTGTCACAAGTATCCTGATTTAGGAAAGAAACATCCTCACCTTTATCAAAATTTGAGCACAAGGACGGTTGATAATCTTTGTCACAGAATAAATCCAGATACTCAAAGGAATAATCACCAAATTTCTCAAGGTATGACCAAAAATCATTAGGATAACATTGCACTAGGTCATCCTTGGGTGCTTGGAAAACTTATGTAATTATATCATCATCTTGTTTCCAAACATCAAAATTATTAGGAACATCATATGATTGTTGTAAAGGAAACATTCGAAGATATCCTTCCATATCATAAATGGGATCCTCATTAGAACCAATCACATCCCACTTATGTCTTCCAACATGTATGAACTCATCAATATTATCAACCATGTCACTACCTTTATCATAACATGAAGGATTTAATGCATCCAAGGGCTCCTCTAGTACTTCTTCACTTTCCAAATCATAAAATAAAGCATCATCAAAATATTGGAAAGGGAAATAAATTATTGTATTCACTTCTTGTTATGTAGGAGTGTCAATGGCTTGGATGAATTCATCAAATGGAATAGGGTCCAATAAATCATCCCAAAAACTCATCTCTTTAATCATGTCTTCATCTGAAAATGAAGGACCTAGCTCTTCCAATGGTTCCTTTACTTCTTCACCTTATGAATCATAGAATAAAGTGTCATCAAAAAACTGGAAAGTAAAATTACTCACCTCATTCTCTTCATCTCTTGCAGGAGAGATAAGATCTTGGAGAGCTTCAGCAGATGGAGCGGATACTAATGCTTCATCCTCATAATTCACTTCTTTAGTTAAATCTTTACTGCATTCTATCAATTCATGGGAAAAATTTTGTTCCTCTTCAAGGGGTTGACAAATTTCTTCTTAAATCTCTCATTCTATTTGAGAGGGTTCTTGGTATTGAGTATGGTACACATCCATGAGATCTTCCACAATGTCAGTGGTGAATCCTTCGTCCTCTAGAGCTACTGTGATATTTTGAAGGGCATTGTCATATGTCTGGAATTGTGGTTTGACAAACTCAATAAATCTACTGATGAGGTCTACGAAAGATGATATACCCATATATTCACAACAACCCTTAAACTAATATTTCAAAAAAGATGGCAGAGAAAGTATGAACAATTTTACCAGAACATCCTCCCCTTCCAATTCTATCTCACTTATATACTTCAAGAATTATACAATGTGAATAATTGGGAGGCCTATGAATCTTGGAGATTTGATTAACCATTTTTCATCAAAATAATGTGGGTATCCTTGAGAAATTTTGAAATCAACAATCGAATACACTTGTTCCTAGGGTGCCATGATCCCATAACTTGGAAATATCACAAAATTGAGAGTAAGGTGGCACCTTGGAAAATGTTAGTGGAGTCACCCGATATCCTCTTAAGGATTATCAAAGGGATGAGGGAATCACTGTAAGTGGAGTTGCGAGGTAAGCTTTGAGAAAAAAAGGCTTTGGATAAAGTCTTACCGAAAAAGTGTCGTTGAGGAATATTGACTCAGTGTTCCCCGGAAACAACGCCAAAATGTTATCACACAATCTGTACTTTCTCAAAGCCCAAGGAAAGTGGATGCAACATTGGCATAATAGGGGGTGACCTATCACTGTCACCTTAATAAGAAACCCATTTATGTTTAGGAGTATATCAAATTTATCCCAGGGGAGACGTCCCCAGTGACCTAAAGGGATGATAAGACTAAGGTAAGGATGCAGGAAAACCCCCCTCTCACTAGTCAGTCAATTCAAAAGGTTCTTAGGGTCTTTAAGGGATCAAGAAATGGTAAAAATGGAGTGTAACTTCTTGGAACAAGACAACAAAGAAAATATAGCATCTTTCAAGTACCAAATTTGATGTTAGTTCTTCTTAAGACCATGAAACTTCAAAAACTAGGCTAGTTGATACGAAGTTGCAACAATGTAACAATTTACAACAACAATAAATATTTTGTAACGAACACAAAAAATATGCCTTGAAATTGCTTGAAAAAGACAAGAAAATGTAGCTTTAACTAGGCTGAATGATAATTAATTGTCGAAAGCAAATTTGGAAATGTCTAGCTAGCATTTAATTTCACTTATGCAGAGAATTTGTTGCAGTTAGATGTTTCTAGCAATATGTTGTAACATCAACAAAATCTAGTGCTCAAAATTGCAAGGAAACACCATGTAAACTTAACATTTATCTAGTAGATTGATTGGCAATTGTCACAAGCAATTTCCGAGTGAGATAGGTGCAAGTTATGTAGGTGAATGTAACAAATCAGCATGAATTAGTATGGATGTAGCAATGATTTGCAACAATAGTAAGTTAACTAGTGAATTAGTCTAGTTTAGGGTTATTAGAAGTTAGCAAAAGATTCAAGGAAGAGAGTTTGAGTGTTTAATCAATCCTTCAATGAGAGAGAGGCTAGAACTAGTGACTTTTAGGGATTATGGATTCAAGTGGACGACTTCGTCTAATGCTGCAAATTGTTGAGGAAAAGATATGAAATGATCTTACTTAAGCAATTTCAAATTCTTCTTGGCTAAAGAAAAATAGACGGGAATATCACCCTATGTTTATATCCAACAAAAATAACATCCTAACTCACAAGTATTAATTAGAAGTGCTTAGGCTAGTCTTTTATCAACAAAAAGATTGCTGGAAATTTGCTTTTTATGTAATTTTCTGAATCTATCAGTTGCTGAAATAAATGTAAAGATAGAATAAAAGTCACCAAGATGATAATCAAGACAGATGAGACATAAAGAAATCCTTTATTTCATTCAAGTTCACCAAAGAGTCATTTTATTTACAAAATATCATGTAGAAACTTTGGACCAAAGTCAAACTTAGACATCCCCGATGGAACATACAAAAGGACCTTTGAAAGAAAACCAAAACTAAACTCTAAAATCTAGATCAACTTGCCACAGATTGTTGCCCACTAGACTTTGCACAATAGCCTTTGTCAGTCATGAAAATTAATTCACAAATAGACAAGTCTACATAGACTAGCAAAGATAGATCAACACCTCTAAAAAACAAGTATTTGAATGATGTGATTCAGCCCTGAATATTGTTGTCTACAATAAGACCCTGTTATCACAAAAGAGAATTAGGTTTGTGATGAATAATGAATGAATGAAAACTGAACTATCTAAACATAAACTCAAAGAGAAAACCTTAGTATGCTTATGCTTCTATCCTCCTCTTGTTCCTCCCTTTCCTTTTTCTTTTAAATAAATTAGAATTGGTTGAAGTAGTTGAACCAACTCATTAGTTAAGTTAATTAAAAGACTCAACTAACTTTAGTTAGGGGGGAGAGTAATAATTATAATAAGGGTTATAAATAAATAATAACTAGTAGGTGGGACCCCTTGTGACTCCCTTTAGTTCATAACAATCATAACAATCATAACATAACCATTAGTTAAGTAAAACACACCTCCTTGTGTCTCCCATCCACATATTCCATTAGACAATTTAGTTCACGATTCTTGAAATTATTTCAAAAATAATACTCATATATCCAAAATAAAACATGTTGTCCAAAATTTCCTAAAGTGAACAGTCATCAACAATGGATAAAAATAAAAAATCAAAAGCCATATTTCCTAGTCTCTGATGCAAGCCTTCCTTGATTGCTGTTGTCACCTCTTGATTTTCCTGAATTTGCCTTTGTATGTGCAGAGCCTTTAGGCCTAATCTCATTGATCACATGGGAAAAATTATCCCTCAAATGCATTCGGGAAGACACAGATTTGTTAGAGATATTGGAGGGTGAGGAAGGGGCAACAATGGCTTTTCCTTTATCAAGGGCATGGTGGGCCTCAGTTTTAAGTCTCTTTCTAGCATGGGAGGATTGCATTGGTGATTCATCAAGGGAAACTTGGACAATGGGGTTAATAGGCGGAGGAGCAGGTAAGAACAAGTTGGGCCAGCCATGATATTGGGAGACTGTCGGGTGGACAATCTCCCACCATCCATCATTTTCAGAAACCTTGAGTTGCAATGAGACATGGGAGGTACGGGGATACCGGGAAATTGCAAGGCTTGGAAAGGAGGCCTTTCAGGCCTAGGTTGGACTACTCCTTGCCCAATACAATTGAAAAATTTGGCATGAAACAATTGGCCAAGCTCTTGTGAATCAACATCAAAATGTATGGAGAACCCGTGCCTTCTTGGGCCTAGGTTCCAATTACCTCTACCTTTGTTTCCTCAGCCATGGATACTTTGACTGAAAAACTCATCCCTGCATGCATGATTGATTAGAAAATAGTCTTTTAAATAACCATACATGACAACTCTTAAAAATATGAAATATATTCGGCTCAACAATGTATCATACTCATGCAATCCAATCCATACAAATTGTTTTACTGTTTATCAATGAGCATGGGGTGAAAAAGGGTTCTGGGATATGCGAGGGGTTTGTATTGAGAGAAACATGATATAATGAGGGGGGGAAACATGATTATTTCTCAATGACAACAACAATCAACTGTAAAGTTAACCAATAAAACATCACTTTGATCCAAACAAGACACTGCCACTTTCAACTACTTTAACACCAAAATTCTCTTGACTGTAATCAATCTCAGAACATGGAGTGAAAAAATGAATATGGGAAGGTGATGAGATTTGTAATTAGCGGAAAATGAAATAATGGAGGGGAAGAAAAATGATTACTATTCATGAAATTAATTAAGTGATCCATAAAACATTCTGCGAAAATATATGCACCAACCATCAATCATTGTGACCAAATAACAATTACTGTGTATTTAACTAGTTCACTGTTGATAATCAACTATCCAACACAGTGCCATCACAAGACATTATGCATTCCACACAATCTGTAAAGGGGTTATGTTCCTTTCATTTATATACTTTTCATCTTACAACATATTTCAAACAGTAACCATTCCCACTCTGTTAACCATCAAAATCAATGACCGCCCATACATTACTTCAATCAATAGTTATAATGAAAGTCGTGTTTCCAGAATTAACAATGAAGTCACACTATCACTACAATCGGGCTTGTCATTTAAATGCAATGATATCCGTTAACATGTATATGGGCAGTAAGCCCAATAATCAAGATCAAACTACAAAACCTGAATTGATATTTAAATAGACAGACAACAACCACAATTCCAGCACAAGCTATGTGAAGAATAATTCAATCATGCAAGTGTAACTCTGTCACTGTGCAAGCCCAATTCAATGTGACATTAAAAATATGGGCCATCCATCCAACATGATGGGTTATCAACAACATGCCTGTCTCAACAAATGATTGGGTTGCAACAAAACATGCTTAAAACTCTGTGGATATCCCTGAGTGTGAAAACCCAAGCTATCCATATTTTACACAGTGTGCAGTCACCAAAACAATACGATGCAACATCTCCATTTAAAAAAATCAAACACACAGTCATAGTAATAACTCAACCCATCGTGTCAAACCATAATCAACTATGTTGTGTACAACTCAGCTTACACAATCAGACAATCATAAGCATGAAGTGGATGCAATTCATACAATCTTCCTGGTTGCAATAACCATTTAGCCCAAAAAGAAATTAACAATTGCAATGACCATTATTTGTTAGATTACTGAGAGGGGGGGTGAATCAGTAATAGAGAAATTTAATCCTTTTTAACCAAATAATCCAAGTGTTATGTCAAAGTAGAATTATTATCCAATAATGAGCAATGAACAAATGAACAATCATACACATACACAGTACACCAGTGTTTCATGTGGAAACCCAAAGCGGGAGAAAACCACAGAATGATTTTTCTTATATGTTTTGAAGAATTACATTCATTAGAAGCACCAAATTCCTTTGTTTTCCAGCTACAATTGGAAGGAGGCTCCAACCCCCTAGTTTCTCTGGCTACAACGTGAGGGAAGCTCCAACTCCCCAATTTTCTGGATACAACCATAAGGAGGATACAACCTCCTATGTTCTCTGGCTACAACTATAAGGTGGCTACAACCACCTTCCCTTGCCCCATGCAACCTCCCTGAAGTAGAAGTAGAATGATGGAACCACTATCACACTATCACTGTGAGATATACCATTGTAAACCTGTACCAATAAATCTGAACCATGCATCAACCTGTACCTCAACCTGTAATCAACCTGTACCATAAACAAGTGCATCAACCATGGACCAACCTGTACCAAAAAACTTGTAATCAACCTATACCATAAACAAGTGCATCCAGCCATGTACCATGTACCAATCATGTGTCAACTAGTCATCAACTATGACTCATCAATATGTACTAACATCATCCACTATACACCTCATTTATGTGCCAACTCATCAACTACTTGTCTCAACCATGTACTCAACATGTACCTCAACCAAAAGCCCTGATTAATTTCATCATCCAAATATGATTTGTAGCTCTGTAATATACCTGGTGTATATGATCACATTCTTGCAAACCTTCCTTAACTTTAACAACAAGAGACTAACATTTTCATCAAACGTTTCTTTAGTCTCACATGCCTAGTTTTGGATTAGTCAACAAACCTAACTTGAAGTAATCATAACTTTGTACCTGTAATGAATAAATATATGAAATTTATACACAATGTTCTTCAGTTTGTTTTGTACAATTCCTCCAGGTGGCACTACTTGTAACCTCTCAGAAAAGGAGTTATAGAAAAAACGACATACCTTGTTGAATTTTGGCTTATTCTAGAGAGCGACCTTGTAGAGAGTGCCTCGCGCGGAATATTTGTTGAATCGATTTGAAACTATTAAAAATCATACTAAAGACTATACTCTAACCAAAAAATTTGGTATTACTGAATTTGGATCTGTTATGAAGAAGTTATGACGTTTTTACCCGAAACACCTGTTTTTGACTAGTTTCAGGCCTAGCCACAAACCCTATTTTCCATGTAGTGTAACTCCAAAAATACAATGCCCCACAAGCTAACTTTTTTACCACAGATACTTGGATATGTTTCCTCAATGGAATAGAAATTTCACAGTTTGAAGCATTTTATAAAAAAAGTGATTGCGAAAATGGTGAGATGACCTGTAAATAACATACCTTAGAAAACATCATCAAAAGAATTTATCCTTCCTTGAATTTCAGCCTTCGTTTCTTCACATTCCCTCATAAATTCAGCTTAGATATCCTTTGGTTACCTCAGACACCTATAGTTATTCAATATTCTCAAGTGTATCTTAAATGAGAGAGCCTTTCCTCTTATTTATACTCTCTAAGTAGCTTCCTTAAAAACATCTTCTAGGTCACTTTGCCCACTTTCCTTATTTTAGGGTTAACCCACTTCTAATTT
>JZKD02S1815937.1:260841-279403 GCA_000966675.3 Picea glauca
AAGTCATTACTTCCCTTGAACAATAAACTATTGATTATTTATCATATATTGTGCATGGTGTATTATGGTGTATTGGTGTAACTCTTACACTATTGTTCATTGCTCATTGGATATATTTGAATGGTTTAAGTATAAGTTGAATGTTTTTTTTTAAATTGTACTTGATACTAATTCACCCCCCTCTCAGTATCAACACATTCATCATTTCTATAGTGATATTTCTTTCTTATCCATGTCGTTTTCTGAGGTTCTTGTTTGTGACTCTGTTGAGGTTCTTTAGGAGGGACTCTCATTCTGCAATTTTTGTCCATGTGTCCAAAATTGTTACATTTGTAAAATTCCACTTCAGTGCTCAAAGATTCAAACTTGTTGTAACTTCTTCTCTGTGTTTCACTAGGTCTTCTTGAATAACTCCTTTGTGTATGGCTCTCAAAGTAGTTATTGTTCATGTTGTTAGCTTTGTAATTTACAACTTTATGTCCAAAATTATTACATGCATAACATAAACCAAAAAATATAGTTTGATACCTGGTAGTTGAAGATCTTCTGAAAGGAGGTGCTCTTATGAATCCTTCTTATTCTTGAGGCTTGTCTATCTGTTGTTGATTCTCAAATATGAATCTTCTCGGTGGAGGAGTGTCCCTATACTCTTCCTTGTATATATTCTTTTCCCCTTTGATTGTTTCTACATAGCTTTTTGGATTTGTTTCTTGCTCTGTTGTTTTGGAGCTTGATCCCTTTTCTATCTGATTGTATCCAAGTCCAGACTTGTCAAGATGAGATTTTTGACTACTAATAATGTCATCCAAAACTTTTGAGCTATTCTGCATATTTTTCTTTTGAATATCCTTTCTTAGTGTGACAATCTATGCTTCCAGGTTTCCAATGATCCTGTCCTTTCCTTCTAGTTGTTCTTTGAGTGCTTCTTCAATTCTTTCATCTTCTTCTATTCGAACATTCAATTTTGTGATCATTTGTTCTAGTTCTTGAGTGTCTTTTTTCTTATCTAGTTCTGCTTGTAGTTTCTTTTTTTTGTTCTTCTCTTCTGATAACTTCTATGGAACTCATTAATTCTTCTCGGAAATCAACTTTTTCCTCTTCAATTTCTTGTTCATATGGTTATTCATATTCTTCTTCGGAGTCTTCTTTATCATATTCTTCTACTGCCATGAATAGAACTCTCCCTGTTTCACTGTCACTGACTTCATCTTCATCTAATGATGAGATGTCTTCTTTGGTGCAAAATATTTTCTTGAAAACTTTCTTTGTAGTTATTTTACCTTTGTATGTTTGTTTGCCTTTCGAGTAACCTTCATCATTTCTATTTTTCTTATGAGGAAATTTGTTAGCAAAATGACCAATACCATCACAATTAAAACAAATTAAAGGAAGCTTACCTTTATACCTACCGTTGGTTCCCTTGTTTAGTCTTTTGACGAAGTTGGCCACTTCTTCATCATCTTCCAAGACGTCGTTGCTGCTGCTATATTCTTCTTGTTCCTTTTTCTTTTTCTTTGATATTTTGGATGCTTTGAAAGCTACTTCTTTTACATCTATATTTTCTTGTTCAGTTTTCATGTCATATGTTGTGAAGATTCCATGCAGTTCATCCATGATTATTGAGTTTAGATCCGATTTTTCTGCTAGTACTGATATCTTAGGGTTGAATCTCATAGGAAGAGATCTTAGTACCTTTTGAACAATTACAGATTCTTCGATTTCTTCTCCCAATCCTATGATTGCATTCACTGTTTCATCGACTCATAAGAAGTAGGCTACGATAACTTCATCTTCCTTCATTTTTAGTTGTTCGAACTGACCTCTGTAAGTTTAAAGATTTGTTGCTTTGACTTTTGAATCTCCTTCATAAATATTTCGAAGCTTGTCCCAAATACCTTTAGCATATTTACAATGTGAAACTTTGGTGAATACCGTATCACTGAGACCATTCAAAAGGGCATTTTTGTCTTTGGAATTATTCTCACTGAGTTTCATTGCTTTGTCATTTGTTGGTGGAACTGTTGGTCCTGTGTATCCATCTACAATTGATTGCCAAACTTGAAATCCCTTTGCTTGTATATATGTCTTCATCCTTATGCTCCAAAAAGCATACTTCTATACACGCTAGCTGAGGAGGTGTCAGTCACGTGTATGATTTTAGAAAATTTCTTTTAGAGAGGTAGTCATCCTCTCCCTTGTCAGAATTAATCCTTCTTAGGGGTTTTCTGGAACTCATTCTAGTCTCTGTTTTTTGCATTTTTGTAGCTTAGGTTTCACCTCATATTGGTTTTGTTCTATGAAATTTTCCTTCAATTGTTTTTTTTTTCTGTTAAAGTAAGTTTCTGAGTCTTCAAGAGATTCTGGTTCTCAATACCAATAGTCTTTTCCAGTGCTTGATTGCTTTTCGTTTCATTTTTTGAAGAGTTGCAGAGGTACACGCAGCCTGTATAAGGCCAACACGCGTGTACACGTGCCCTAACTTTACATAGCTCACGTGCACATGCTTGTTGTGGAACTATCAGCAGCGTGCCTGTAGAGAAAATTTTTGTTTAGGGTAAAGCAGTCATCCTTTCCTTTTTCATGAGTTATACCTCTCAGGTTTTTGGGTCTCTGTCATAGCGGTCAGTAACTTGGGTTTGATCACAGCAATAGCTTGCTTTTTCATTAAAATATTTCTTTTGTTTCTTAGCTTTTTTAAACTTATTTTTAGATTATGGGGGGCCATGAATCGTGCATTCATCAGTTTCTTTTAGAATCTTTTGTTATTTTTGTTTTGATTGGAAGAAAATATAAAAAAAATTAGTTTTTTAGATCTCTTTCTTTCCTAGCATTTTCTATGCATTGTTATTTGAAAAAGAAAAATAAATTAGCATAGCATTGTGTTTTCTTCTAATTTTAAAAGACTTTCAAAAAGAAAATAAAAAAATAAGAAATATAATCATTCTTTTCCAGTGTTCATGTAAGTTTCATCATTTTTTCGCAAGAGTCTTAACAACATCAGTTGCACTACCATACCCTTTTTTATTAAATCAAGCCAATAAAAAGAACGCTAATTAAAATTTACTAGAATTTATGTTTGTAGGGTCCATTAACTAGATTAGGCTAGAGCCTTGATTTCGGTTGGACAAGAAACTCTTCAAGTCTATAAAACAAACATACGAGTCTGTGCTAAGGAGTGTAGAAGTCCAGTAATGTGGAAATTATCTGGGACCCCCCTCTGACACAGGGGCTAAACATGAGGTCATGTGAGGAAAGGTAGTGGAGATAACCCCTCCAAAGCTGGACCAAGCATAGTAGGGAACACATATAGAGGACTTGTCTTGGGATTCCATTGATCGCATTTGCCACGGAGATTCGTGGGTCTCGAATCCATTTGAGGTCCTTAGTCATCTTCTGAAACACTTGCTTTCGATACCCTTGATAGGTTTTAGGATTGATACCTTGCTCATTGCGGTCCACCCAACTGTCGACTGTACCCACTTAGTGATTGTTCACGAGCTAGAAACCTAGTTTCCTTAATTTTAGGGACTTACACAAGTGATCGCGGAGGTATAACACAATACCTAGGGTAGACATCAGGCCACACTTTGCAGAGTATACCCAGAGGGTGCTTCCGTATTCGAGTTGCACTTGCACTAGTAAGTTTCTCTAGTGTTAGTTGGTATAACTGTTCTTCCAACTAGTTAGTCGTTTGCTTGATTTACCTTTAGGAAATTTTAGTGTGTGCTATGTGCTCCCTAGTTTTCCATAGTGAGTTAGTCAGTTGTGGATTTGGGTCTCTAACCTAGGGTGGTAGACTACCCACTTCATCGGTTGAGAGGAATTTTCAGTCTTCCACTTAGAAACGTGGAGCCGCCTCTTTATAGGCATTGTTTTGATAACACTGGTTTTCCAGAGTTAGCGTGTGAGACTTTTATGGACTTGAACGATCTCAAAAAGTGAGGACCTGTGCATAAGATCTTCATGGCTAAAGTTCCCAATGATAGAAACATTGGTGTCCCTTTGATGTCCACTTTGTACATTCGTGGGTTGAATGTGGGATTACTAGTTTGGTTGGGTACCATTCAAAATGTCCCAAATGCTCTTGATGCTTCTTAGTTAATCACTTTATGTCATGGGCACCCTGTTGATGTTTCTTTGTCAGCAAAGTCTTCTCCTCCTCCTTCTCCTGCCTCTGGTGAAAGTACAATTACTAGTAACTGGAAGTCTAAATGAAATAGAAAGAGGAAGAATAGGAAGAAGAAATCACCAACCTCTGCAAGTCATGTTGGAGATAGGTTGACAACCTCTGCAGGTCACGTTGAAGACCAGCACCTAGCCTTTGCAAGTTATGCTGGGGGCACACACCCACCCTCTGCAAGTCATGCTGGGGAAAAAAGTCTAGTCACTACTAGTCATACTGGTAATAGGTTTATAGCCTTTGCAAGTCATGTTATCGACCCATCACTAACCTCTGCAAGTTATGTTGGAGATGTGCAACCAACCACTACTAGTCATGCTGGGGGCATTAATATTGTTGAGAAACCTAGACGGAAAGGATGTAAGCCTAAGTTCCCTTGTAATCTTTGCAAGGGAGATCACCTTACTCATTTGTGTGCTGGCATTCCAGAGGTACAAAGATTTCAGTCCCTATCTACAAGCTCTTTTGATTCTGAGTCTTCTCAGGTTTCCTCACAGTCTATTCAACCTTTGGTTGAGAGAGTGGTCATGCCGATGCAGTCATCGACTAATCCCACTCCTCTTTTGAGGGGTGAGGTGCCTTTAGACCTTGTAGTCTCTCAGCCTATGTAGCCATTGGTTGAGAAATTGGTCATGCTGATGCAGTCTTCGATTGATCCCACTCTTCTTTTGAGGAGTGATGTGTCTACCGACTATGTTTTTAGTATTTCTGGTTCAGTATTTTCAGAACAAGGGGGAATTCTGCTCATTCAAGCACACCCCCTCCAAGCCCTAGGATGGTTTCCTTTGATTGGAATGACCTTGTTGAGCCTCGTCTTCCTTCCTCCATACCCTTTCAAATAAGGGTTGAAGTTAATTCAAAAAACATTTATTGATGTATTGTGGATGAAGGAGCTTCTGTAATTATTTTATCCTCCTCAGTTTGGAAAGTCTTGGGTTCTCCCAAGCTTGTATCTGCTTCATATGAGTTGTTGGATTTTGACAGACGTCCTAGTGAATGTTTGGGGATTCTTCCTCAGTTGCCTATCTCGTTAGGAGGGAAGATTTTCCATGTCGATGTTATAGTGGTGCAAGGCCCATTAGATTTCAATATGCTTCTCGGGCGTGATTATGTATATGCTATGAATGCTGTGGTATCTACGCTCTTTTGGGTGATGCACTTCCCTCACAATGGAAGCATTGTCACTATTGACCAGATAGCATCTGATAATCACCATCCTAATTTGAAATTATTTCAGGCTACCCCTTTATATGTTCTTAGCATTAATGTAGACTCCACCCTGCCATGAGTTAATTATGTGGCATCTTATCCTCGGTGTTGAATTGCTTCTGAGCAGGAACTTGTGCAATCATGTTTTCCTTCTCGAGACTTGGAATCAACAATTGATCCATTCGTGTATCCAATGGGGGCATGGGAGCCCTTGATTCCCCCTCTTGGTCCAAGTAGGATTGAGTATCCTTCCGAGTCTAATCTCGTTGTTTGTAGATACTCAAGACCTCATGCCCATGACTCTTCACTGATAGATTATGTCAGTCCTAGCCAAAACCTCCATCATCATATGGAGTATGGTTAGTTTACTTCACCCGTTGGGATTGTCGACCCTCGTTTGCGTCATTTCTCTGATTTTGAATTGCCTTCAGATAGGGCCATCCTTGAAGCCATGACTATGGTTTCTATACCGCGGGAGGACTTACACCGTGGTTTGTGTTTTCCTCCCTTTTGGGAGACTTCCCAAGTTGACTATCGAAGAGACTCCTGGTCTGAGCCTAGCAGCGGGCTCTACCTGAACCATTTTCATACATGAGTTGTAGCCCCCTTGGAATCTTCTTTAAGCCCTTTTTAGACTCCTTAAAGATGAAACGATTGTCAAGTGACCTTGTTTCTTCACACTCGTTAAATTGGTCCAGAAGAATGTTCCTTACACGGTTATTCTTTTAAGCCCTTTTCAGACCCTCTAAACATGAAAAGATTGTCGAGCGATCTTGTGGCCTTTCATGCTCATTAAAATGAAATTTGAAGTCATGTCTATCTGATGGTAGTTTACCCCTTTTTTGGTCCAGACAATCAACTGTATGAACAAAGGTATACTCTAAGGAACTTCAGTTCTCTAGAAGAGTACTCTCAGGTATCTCTCTAGGGACTAAATGTATGAAAAAGGAATCCCCACGGAGTCCATAGTTAGGCTCTTTTCAGACTCCCTAAAATTGAAAAGATCGTCGAGTGACCTTATTCTTTCACACTCATTAAAATGGTCCAAAAGAACATTCCTGACGGAGTCCATAGTTAAGCTTTTTTCAGACTCCTTAAAAATGCAAAATGGCCAAGTGATCTTGTCGTTATCACACTCGTTAAAATAGTTTTGAATAGACATCTTTTCGGTGCTAGTTTACCCCTTTTTTGAACTGACTAGACTACCTTCGAAAAAGGTACCCCATTGGAGTCTCCTTTTACATTTTTTTAGACTCTCTAAATATGAAAAACTAGCAAGCTTACCTTCTCTGGGCTCATTAAACTTACATCGAAGGGCGTTACCATTGTGTGTCTTATTAATCACATTTGCATACCCATGTATTCGGCCTAATGCTGGCTCCATGTTTCTCTCAACTGAACCATCTGAAGCATGCCTTATACACAAGCCTTGTAGCACTTTGGCTCTGCGTCTTGACACCTTTGGCCCCTGGAGGATTTTTCCTGAGTGTCCTTTTCTTGCATATGTCCCTTTTCCCTAAGCATCCATGTGTTCCATGCACTTGGAACTAGTATGTTTGCGACACTCGATTCCTCCTTTGTAACGCAACATTCTTTTATGAGTTTTCCAAAATTATTGAAAAAGACAAAAAAATCAAATATACCCCAAAAAGAGGAAGGGAAAAGTATTTTATTTTTATTGGTAGCACAATGAGTCTCCCTTGGACAAAGCACATCTTTCCATTTTTTCTTCAATCTCTGGGATTTAATATGACCTTAAGAAGTTGTTCTCACTACATAGAGTTGTGTCCTCCTCCGTTTGGTTATTATTCCAAACCTATGGATAGTTTGCGTCGCCTCTTTCCTCTTGAACTTATGTCAATGCCATGTTGCCTAAGTCTCATCATTTATCATGCTATTGTCCAAGGGAATTTTTACCAATCCTAAGTCTGCCCCTCTATAGTTTGTCTCTTGCCCTCATGCCTGACCATCCTCAAAGTCCAATCAAGTCTTTGCTCAAAATTGATGAAGCCTTCAGCCTGATCATCAAGATTCTCTAGTCCATGACTGACGAGTCGTCGAAGACCTCTAAGTAGTGAAGTCATACACTCATATTACACTCCTACCCGAGTTTTGAAGATTTTGAAGCTATTGATCGAGCTCTAAAGAACTCATCTCCAACCATTAGGCCTTATTAGCTTCTAGAATATGGATATTATACATGTATATATTTTGATTTTGAGATGTAGATCTGATGTGTATTTCTCACAGCTACACTTTATATAATTATATGACATGGATCTACAATGTATTTGATTGGTAGCCATGATTTTATTTCATCCTGAGCATGGGTATGCCCGCCTTGGTGAGAAAATTGTTATTTTGTAGATGGCACCTCCCGAATTTTGGTCCCTGGGCTCACTGTTTTGGTACGTTGATAAATATTGATAATGTATTTCGGCCATCAGATGCTCTTCTAACCTCACACATTAGGGGGCATCTGTTATAACCCTAATTTTCACCAAACATGCTTACCTCACATCAGGCCATCTCATATTCCTTCTTTTCCAAGCCACTACTGAACAACTCTTCTAAAAAAACTCCATTTTTAAAGGCCCACCCACCCTACTCCACTACAGCCCGCGTGTATCTACAGTGTCCATGCTAGCTGACCCACTACAACCCGCGTGGACCTTCAGAAGCACGAAAAAAGGAAAGTTGTTGACGGAACACATCGGTTTGGGTAAGTTAACTAAACCTTTCATCCATGCGTGGTCGAACATTCGACCAAATACCTAGCTTCTTCTAGCCTATAAAAGAAGGGTTAGGGGTCCCATTTGGAAGAGGAGAATCATAGTAAAGAAACTATACCCGATTGAGCATTCCCTTTATCCCAACCTTTAGCCATCCTTGTACAAAGAGAAGTATAGAGCAAAGCAGTTGGAAGACGGTGGAAGAAGAGCCCAAGACCAGGATCGAGGAGTAGTAGATGACTTTATCATTGTAAGGTATCACTGTGAAGTTAATAAAAGAATTTATTTTCCCGTCCTGCCATATGAGATTGCCATTATTGGAATATTGATTGTATGATTGATTAAATCTCTAACCCGTTAGTTCATATATCAAATTCATGTGGAGTTGTTTGTTTGTCTTTAGTTAATACATGTCAGCATTGGGAGGAGAGTTGCAGTCAAATAACGACCAAGCGTGAAAAGGGATCGACATCAAACACGAAGAATAAGGTACGTCAACTTAATCTCTTGAGCCTTGTATTTACATATGAGTAATGGGGGTCTAGGATGGGATGATGGTAAAAAGTAAGAATCTTTAGGTCATTTCTGCATGCATGATAAAACCCTTAGTGCTAGTTCGTAGGAGGGATTTCCCACCCACAACACTAACCAATCAGCCATTGAATTCAACTCCTTATTAACATGAGTGATGTTGAAAGATAGAAGGTTCGAGACAAGTGCCCAAACAGTTTGGGAGTATCATTCCATCAGCTTGTTGCTAGGAGATCATATCTTACGTATTAGGTTCACAACAAGCTTAGAATTTTCAAAAACTGAAAGGTGACCACAACCAAGATTAAGGGCGTTCTCAATGCCTAATAATAAAGCTTCGAATTCAGCGACATTGTTTGAACAAGCAAATTATCACTTGTAAGATAGATTATGAATTTTCCCTGCAGGAGAAACCAAGATAACGCCAGCCCCATTACCTTCACTAGAGCATGAACCATCAAAGTGCATCTGCCACATATCATCATCTAAATCAATTATTTCCAAAGAAATATTATCCTCTTCAACAAAGATGGAATACACTCCTAGGTCTTCTTCAATATAGTTTACGCTAGATTGAAAACACTCTTTATGTAGGGTGAAATTCTTCCCTCTATAAGGACTATAACATTATTACCATTCCGAGGAACGGATAAATGCATCTCGTAGAGTGAGAGGTATCCACCTGTTAGGGCTTGCCAATATCTCCCCAATATAATTGAGTAATTGCTTACATGCATATCAATCACCTGAATCCTGAGGGTTGTCCTTATCTCAGGATGAGGGCATAAAACCAAGGTTACATCTTTAATCTCGCCTATGGTTGTTTGTTGTAGACTATTATAGGAGAGCATGCTTTTGGGATTTTCATTTGTACAAGACAAGCCTAGCTCTTCCATAATAATCTTCTACATCACACTTGGGCTCGAACCACCATCAATGAGACAAAAATGGGCAATCTTATCCATGATCTTTACAGAAATATAAAAAGGGGGATTTTTTACAGGGTATCTAAATTTATGAACACCTACTTTATTTACATAAGAATCCTCTTCGTCTACCTCTTTGGAAAGATTGGCTACAACGAAAGCATTTCATTCCATGAATTGTTTTAGATGCATCTGTTGTTCAGGGATGACAACCATGTCTAGGAGGGTTGCATCTACTTTGATGTTGGATAATTAATTCAAGATATTGTATTTGGAAGAGGAAAGAGGGGGGGTTATTATTTGACTCTCAGGAGCCTTAGGAACCTATAGCATAGAAATGGTTGAGGATGATCTCAGGCTAGAAGAACTGCAAGGAGGGTCAAATTTACCCTTGGGAGAATAGGTTTTGTTTCTAGTATTAATAACCATAACATCTTTTGGCTCTACAAAATCTAGGAAAATGATAGTAGCTTCTGGTTTTTTACCAAAGATCTTATCTCTGGCACTCTTCTTTACCTCACATGTGGTTTCTTCGTGGTGTTCCTAGAAAAAGTTACACCAACTCCAAGGCAGGATAGCTTTAGGCTGAAAATTGTTTTCAACTAGATTTCTAAAAGGGGGTGCACAAGAGGATGAAGCTCCAGGGGTGATACGGGAGACAATACCCTTCCCCTCAAATTCTATCGTATGATTGTTCATATCTTGTAGTATATGTAAGAGAGTGGACATGTATGTCTGTCTAATTGATTCTCCCTGGGGAAGACTAGTTCTTTCAAGATTTTCTTCATACTCTGAGCAAGTATGAAGAGCGGAACTGAGATTATAAATGGCCTTTTCCTCAAGCCTATGATGGTAGGGAGAAGGCAATGCATTTTAGTAATTCATGAAAGCGGCTTGGTTCTGGGGGAGGATAAGTTTGTGGATTTGATTGTATAACTTGGTGAAATGTAGTTGAAAGACTTGATGGTCTCACCATCTTTATAAGTGACGTTATTGTATTCCCTTAACTTCTCGGCAAGGATTTTGGATTTCCCATAAGTGGATCGGAACC
Source organism: Picea glauca (assembly GCA_000966675.3). NCBI lineage: Eukaryota > Viridiplantae > Streptophyta > Pinopsida > Pinales > Pinaceae > Picea > Picea glauca. The sequence goes on from JZKD02S1815937.1 coordinate 271,471, forward strand.
AATAGATCAACTCCTCCAAAGTAGATAAAATATTAGGATGAAGGTCAAAGAAGTCAGCTGCAGCCTTTCCTTCCAAGGAATTGACGAACAAGCGCATGTAGGTGTCATTGTCATTGGCCCCTATGTTATGAAAAGCATTAGAAAATTCCACCAGGTGTTCATTGGTACTGACAATGTTATTCCCAAAAACTTAGGTAGGTGCTCTTTAAATTTTGGAAGTGGACGAGTAGTAGGTTCTAGGTCATGAGGAGAGGACACATGCCATGGTGTGGTTGTGGTGTCTTCTATGAATTGAAAAAGTCCATACTTTTTGATGACTTTGGTGGGGTTTGTGGTAGATTGGACAAGGATATGGTGGCTATATAATCTACCAATCACTGATGACGATGAAGATTGAGAAGATGAAGCACTTCCAGTGCCACCAGAGCCTCCATTAGATGCCATCCTGTGGATATTAGTTGAGGGAAAGTAAGACGAACTGGATGAATCAGATAAAGTAATCCTTAGAGCACTTTGTTGGCCAGATAACACAATGTTTTGCTTTCCTATTTCAACAATAGGATTGATTTCAGGTGATAAGCCTCTTCTTCTTCTAGAAGCACGAGAATCTAAGGACATGAAAGAAAATCCAAAACTGAAGAAATAAAAGGTTACTGTTGATTTCTAGGTTGTCTACGTCTAGCTTCCAATTGTTGCCCAAGAACGGTTAAGCTTAGTACGATTCTTGGCAGTGTCTAAAATAGTATGAAACAAATTCAAAGCAATGCTAGTCTAGTCTTGGAGACTGGGCTCAAGATTGGGTTTCCTTGTAACAGGCATAATCATTAATAATAAAATAGTCAAAGAATCAATTTCATAAAAGAAAGATGTATCGATGAAAATCGAGTAAAAAAATTAATCAGAGAGATATCAAGGATCTCCCCAGTATGCTCTCCAAATAAATGTTGAGGAAAAGATATGAAATGACGTTACTCAAGCATTTTCAGATTCTTCTTGGCTAAAAAAAAATAGACGGGAATATCACGCTATGTTTATAGCCAACAAAAATAACATCCTAACTCACAAGTATTAATTACAAGTGCTTAGGCTAGTATTTTATCAACAAAAAGCTTGTTGGAAATTTACTTTTTATGTAATTTTCTAAACCTATCAGTTGCTGAAATAAATGTAAAGATATAAGACAAGTCACCAAGATGATAATCAAGACATATGAGACATAAAGCAATCCTTTATTTCATTCACGTTCACCAAAGAGTCATTTTCTTTACAAAATATCATGCAGAAACTTTGGACCAAAGTCAAACTTAGACATCCCCGATGGAACATACAAAAGGACCTTTGAAAAAAAAAAAGAACTGAACTCTAAAAGTTGGATCAGCTTGCCACAGATTGCTACCCACTCAACTCTGCACAATAGCCTTTGTCAGTCATGAAAATTAATTCACAAATAGACAAGTCTACATAGACTATCAAAGATAGATCAACACCTCTGGAAAAAAAGTGTTTGAATGATGTGATTCAACCCTAAATATTGATGTCTACAATAAGACCCTACTATCACAAAAGAGAATTATCCTTGTGATGAATAATGAATGAATGAAAACTGAACTATCTCAACATAAACTCAAAGAGAAAACCTTAGTATGCTTATGCTTCTATCCTCCTCTTGTTCCTCCCTTTCCTTTTGCTTTTAAACAAATTAGAATTGGTTGAAGTAGTTGAACCAACTCATTAGTTAAGTTAATTAAATGACTCAACTAACTCTAGTTAGGGGGAAGAGTAATAATTATAATAGGGGTTATAAATAAATAATAACTAGTAGGTGGGACCTCTTGTGACTCCCTTTAGTTCATAACAATCATAACAATCATAACATAAAAATTAGTTAAGTAAAACACACCTCCTTGTGTCTCCCATCCACATATTCCATTTGACAATTTATTTCATGATACTTGAAATTATTTCAAAAATAATACTCATATATCCAAAATAAAACATGTTGTCCAAAATTTCCTGAAGTCAACAGTCATCAACAATGGATAAAAATAAAAACTCAAAAGCCATATTTCCGAGTCTATGGTGCAACCCTTCCTTGATTGTTGCTATCACCTCTTGATTTTCTTGAATTTTCCTTTGGCTATGTAGATCCTTTAGGCATAATCTCATTGATCATGTGGGAACAATCATCCCTCAAATGCATCCAGGAAGACATAGATTTGTCAGAGCCATTGGAGGGTGAGGAAGGGGAAGCAGTGGATTTTCCTTTATCAAGGGCATGGTGGGCCTCTGTTTTCAATCTCTTTCTAGCATGGGAGGATTTCACTGGTGAGTGGTCAGGGGTAGCTTGGAAAATGGGGTTAATAGTGGAGGAGCAAGTAAGGACAAGTTGGGCCAGCCACGATGCTGGGAGACTATCGGGTTGACAATCTCCTACCATCCATCATTTTTAGGAACATCGGGCTTCAATGAGACATGGGAGGTACGGGGATACCGGGGGCTTACGGGGGTTGGAAATGAGACCTTTCAAGCCTAGGTTGGACTACTCCCTTCCCAATCCAATTGAAAAATCCAGCATGAAACAATTGGCCAAGCTCTTGTGAATCAACATCAAAATGTATGGAGAACCTGGGCCTCGGTTCCAATTACCTCTACCTTTGTTTCCTCAGCCATGGCTACGTCGAATGAAAAAACTCATCCTTGCATGCATGATTGATTAGAAAATAGTATTTTAAATAACCATACATGAAAACTCTTAAAAATATGAAATAGATTCGGCTCAACAATGTATCAGACTCATGCAATCCAATCCATACAAATTGTTTTATTGTTTATCAATGAGAAGGGGGTGAAAAAGGGTTCTGGGATATGAGAGGGGTTTGTATTGAGCGAAACATGATATAATGAGGGGGTAAAAACATGGTTACTTCTTAATGACAACAAAAATCAACTGTAAAGTAAACGAATAAAATATCATTGTGATCCAAACAAGACAGTGCCACTTTCAACTGCTTTAACACCAAAATTCTCTTGACTATAATCAATCTCAGAACAGGGAGTGAAAAAATGAATATAGGAAGGTGATGGGATTTGTAATTAGTGGAAAATGAAATAATGGAAGGGAATGAAAATGATTACTATTCATGAAATTAATTAAGTGATCCATAAAACATTCTGCAAAAAGAGATGCACCAACCATCAATCATTGTGACCAAATAACAATTACTATGTATTTAACTAGTTCATTGTTCATAATCAACTATCCAACACGGTGCCATCACAAGATAGTATGCATTCCACACAATCTGTAAAGGGGTTTTGTTCCTTTCATTTATATACTTTGTATCTTACAACAATTTTCAAACAGTAACCATTCCCACTCTATTAATCATCAAAATCAAGGACTGCCCATACATTACTTCAATCAACAATTATACTCAAAGTCATGTTTCCAAAGTTAACAATGAAGTCACACTATCACTGGAATCGGGCTTGTCATTTAAACGCAATGATATTCGTTAACATGTATAGGGGCAGTAAGCCCAATAATCAAGATCAAATTGCAAAACCCGAATTGGCATTTAAACAAATAGACAAAAACCACCATTCCAACACAAGCTATGCATAGAATAATTCAATCATGCAAGTGTAACTCTGTCACTGTGCAAGCCCAACTTAATGTGACTTTAAAAATCTAGTCCATCCATCCAACACGATGGGGTATCAACAACATGCCTATCTCAACAAATGATCGGGTTGCAACAAAACATGCTTAAAACTCTGTGGATATCCTTGAGTGTGAAAACCCAAGATATACATATTATACACAGTGCACAATCACCAAAACACTAGGATGCAACATCTCCATTTAACAAAATCAAACACACAGTCATAGTAATAAATCAACCCATCGTGTCAAACTGTAGTCAACTATGTTGTGTACAACTTGGCTTACATAATCAGACAATCATAAGCATGCAGTGGATGTAGTTCATATAGTATTTCTGGTTGCAATAACCATTTGACCCCAAAAGAAACTAGCAGTTACAATGACCATTATTTCATTGTGTAGAAACACCACACACACAACGCGGTATGCGTGAGAAACATCAAGCATTTGTAACCAATGCCAGCTAAAAATCCAATTAATCCATAGTGCAAAAATACCAGTGACTATGTATCAACCAGCCAATTCACCACCGTCATAAAAATCAATTGACCTAACAAGTTGTGGAAACCCTGAACTTCCACGCATCAATTCGAAACAGGGCAACAACCCTCTCAATTAACAATACTGAGTTATTAAACATAAGGAGAGCAACTATGTGCATTGAATTATGAAATTAACAATGGAGGGTTTACCATTGTTATAACAGAGGTAGTAACTAAATGACAAACCAACCATGACTGTCATATGACCAATTGGGCGAGTCTGTATTCAAGTTAATCGAAAATATATTCAATCCACCAGAACCCATAGTAAACTTGACAGTCCCGATAGTCTTCTCTATAAAACTTCAGACTTGAGGTCTAAGGGATTGTCTTGTAGCCAACATAGGGAGAGCAGAGCCAATTCCTTGTAATTGTGAAAAATTTGAGGCCAATGGTGTATACACAGAGAGAGCCATGATTCATTTGTGGACAGGTAACAAATCCATGATAGGGGGCTATAACAGACGGTGAGGCTCTAACTTGGTCTGGCAATGTTATTTAACGCACGTAGGGTATAACCCTCGTGCTCTTTGATCCGACAACCACAACACAGAGGTGAAGACAAGGCTGAGTAAGAACAGGAAAACCCATTTCTTGACCCTTAGTGGTGAAACCAACCAATGCATAAGTGAACAAAACATAGTGACACATAATGCCTTCAACCATTAAACCCATAACAGCCAAAGACTAGATTTAGTGACAAATGCGTGAAGATAGCTATCCACCCAAGACCAAACAAAAACCCTCCAACTAAAACAGGAAGGATGACAGAGAGATACCACCCAGGATGACTAATAACTTCTATGAATTCAATATTATTGTAGGAAGAACCATCCACACTTCATTCCAATAACACGATTTTACATAGTTGAAATACTTAGGAAAACACAAACGAATACACCTGATAACTAGAGCCAAGTCACGAATGGTCAAAAAAAGACATACCTGTAATCAAATTCCTTAAAATGCTAGTTGGCCGAGCAGTTCCTCTATGCTAAGAAATCATAGCATAACCACAATAGCAAGATCGAACAATAGCCCGACTAGGGTGGCAGCTAACAGGAGGAGTAAAGGTGACATGCAATAAATTCACGTCGCCTCCACCCACATTTCATTAATTCATCAGTACATGCCAACAAGTTCTTCATTAACATCATTAATCAAACCATGTATTGAAACCATCACCACATTAAAAGCCAATAGCACGACCACCATATTCCTTAACTTGTGCCATACATAAAACAACCACGTACCATATCTGAAATTTAAATCGCATAACCATTAACGTCCATTACCTTGTCAAATGAGCCACCAACATCCCATCCATCCAAATATACCATATATATATCAACCACATAACTCAATCAAATCGCATGGCCATTAAATTGCTAGCTAGGATTTAACCATAACCATTAAGTATTTCATGCATATAGTATAGTATATAGGATAGTTTAAATTCTTCCCCTTTGGAACTGTTGCATTGTTCCCTATTTCCTTCCAATTGTTTGTATGTGGTATAGTAAAACTGGAGAATTTGATCCTTTTTCTTTTGCATTTGTTATAGTAATTTTTCCTTTCTTCAAACTGCCTTTTATGCGTTTTCACTAACATGTTTGTTGTGCAGGTGCGATAAGAACATGTGGCAATGATATCAATGAATAGCGTATGCCATAGTAACATAAGGAACCAACATTTCATAAGCTCAAACCATAGCCAATAACAAAATATCTCATCAACCATGTAATCCATGTCACACATCATCACAACATAAAAAATGAACAGATCTGATCTTCAATAGTTCAAGGGGGTCCCACCTACTAGTATTATTTAGCTTTTTTAATAATAGGCTTTAGCAACACTTTGTGGGAGAAACTTCATTGATGTTTTTAATCGTCAACACAAATCAATTTTTATAGTGCACAAAAGTCCAAGAGGAATGCATAAGAGAAGTAGTAACTTAAGTTCGCCTATGCATTTTCCTCAAGAAAACAAGATAATAGGGTGTAGGCAATTCTAGTCCCTAGCACCTGTTGGATTACTGAGAGAGGGGGTGAATTAGTAATAGCGTAATTATAATCATTTTTCTTCAAATGTTATATCAATGTAGAATTATTATCCAATAATGAGCAGTAAGAAATAAGCAATCACACACATACACAATACACCAATGTTTTACGTGGAAACCCAAATCGGGAGAAAACCATGAATTTTTTTTTCTTATATGTATTGAAGAATTACATTCATTGGAAGAACCAACTTCCTTTGTTTTCGAGTTGCAACTGGAAGGAGGCTCCAACCCCCTAGTTTCTCAGGCTACAACCTGAGGGAAGCTCCAACTCCCCAATTCTCTGGCTACAACCAGAAGGAGGCTACAACCCCTTATGTTCTCCAGCTACAACTGGAAGGTGGCTACAACCACCTGTCCTTGCCCCGTCCTGCCACCCTGAAGTAGAATTAGAATGATGGAACCAATTTCACACTATCACTGTGAGATATACCATTGTAAACCTGTACCAATAAATCTGAACCATGCATCAACCATGCATCAACCTGTAATCAACCTGTACCATAAACAAGTGCATCAACTTGTACCATAAACAAGTGCATCCAAACATGTACCAAGTATGTACCAATCATGTGTCAACTACTCATCAACTACGACTCATCAATATGTACCAACATCATCAACTATACACCTCATATATGTGCCAACTCATCAACTACTTGTCTCAACCATGTACTCAACATGTACCTCAAGCAAAAGCCCTCATCAATTTCATCATCCAAATCTGATTTGTAGCTCTATAATATACCTGGGGTATATGATCACATACCTGCAAACCTTCCTTAACTTTAACAACAAGAGACTGGCATTTTCATCAAACTTTTCTTTAGTCTCACATGCCTAGTTTTGGATTAGTCAACAACCCTAACTTGAAGTAATCATAACGTTGAACCTATAATGAATAAATATCTAAAACTGATACACAATGTTCTTCAGTGTATTTTATGCAATTCCTCCATGTGTCACTACTTGTAACCTCTTAGAAAAGGATTTATAGCAAAAATGGCATACCTTGCTGAATTTTGGCTTATTCTAGAGAGAGACCTTGTAGAGAATGCCCCACATAAAATATTCATTGAATTGATCTAAAACTATTACATAGAATACTACATATTGTACCATAACCAACACATTTTTTCTCACTAAAGTTTTATATGTTATGAAGAAGTTATGACGTTAGTACCCAAAACACCTGTTTTTGACTAGTTTTAGGACTAGCCACAAACCCTATTTTTCACGGAGTGTAACTCCCAAAATAAAATGACCCACAAGATGATTTTTTTACCATAGATGCTTGGGTATGTTTTTCCAATGGAATAGAAATTTCCCAGTCTGAATCATTATATAAAAAAAGTTATAGCGAAAATGGTGAGATGACCTGTAAATAACATACCTTAGAAAGCACCATCAAAAGAATTTATCCTTCCTTGCATTTCGGCCTTCTTTTCTTCACCTTCCCTCAGAAATTAGGCTTATATATCCTTGGTTACCTCAAAAACCTATAGATATTCAATATTCTCAAGTTTAATTAAAATGAGAGAGCATTGCCTCTTATTTATACTCTCCAAGTAGCTTCCTTAAAAACATCTTCTAGGTCACTTGGCCCGCTTTCCTTATTTTAGGGTTAACCCACTTCTAATTTCTCCATTAAATTTATTA
>JZKD02S1815937.1:283894-325542 GCA_000966675.3 Picea glauca
TACATTCATTGGAAGCACCAACTTCCTTTGTTTTCCAGCTGCAACTGGAAGGAGGCTCTAACCCCCTAGTTTCTCGGGCTACAACCTGAGGGAAGCTCCAACTCCCCAATTCTCTGGCTACAACCAGAAGGAGGCTACAACCCCCTATCTTCTCCGGCTACAATCGGAATGTGGCTACAACCACATTTCCTTGCCCCGTCCTACCACCCTGAAGTAGAAGTATAATGATGGAACCACTTTCACACTATCACTGTGAGATATACTGCTGTAAACCTGTACCAATAAATCTGAACCATGCATCAACCTGTAATCAACCTGTACCATTAAAAAATGCATCAACCTGTACCATAAACAAGTGCATCCAACCATGTACCAAGTATGTACCAATCATGTGTCAACTAATCATCAACTATGACTCATCAATATGTACCAACATCATCAACTATACACCTCATGTATGTGCCAATGCATCAACTACTTGTCTCAACCATGTATTCAACATGTACCTCAACCAAAAGCCCTCATCAATTTCATCATCCAAATATGATTTGTAGATCTGTAATAGAACTGGTGTATATGATCACATTCCTACAAACCTTCCTTAACTTTAACAACAAGAGACTATCATTTTCATCAAACATTTCTTTAGTCTCACATGCCTAGTTTTGGATTAGTCAACAACCCTAACTTTAAGTAATTATAACTTTGAACCTGTAATGTATAAAGATATAAAACTGATACACAATGTTATTCAATGCTTTTTATGCAATTCCTCTAGGTTTCACTACTTGGAACCTCTCAGAAAAGGACTTATAGCAAAAATGACATACCTTGTTGAATTCTGGTTTATTCTAGAGAGCGACATTGTAGAGAATTCCTCGCAATTAATATTAGTTTAATTGATCTGAAACTATTACACAACATACTAAAGACTGTACCCTAACCAACACATTTTGTCTCACTTAATTTGGATCTTTTATTAATAAGTTATGACATTTTTACTCGAAACACCTATTTTTGACTAGTTTCAAGACTAGCCACAAACCCTATTTTCCATGGAGTGTAACTCCCAAAATAAAACGCCCCACAAGATGAACTTTTTACCACAGATACTTGGGTACTTTTTCTAAATGGAGTAACAATTTCACAGTCTGAATCATTATAGAAAAAAATTTACAGCAAAAATGGTGAGATGACCTGTAAATAACATACCTTAGAAAGCACCATCAAAAGAATTTATACTTCCTTAAATTTTGGCTTTATTTTCTTCACCTTCCCTCAAAAATTCGGCTTAGATATCCTTGGGTACCTCAGACACCTATAGATATTTAATATTCTCAAGTGTAATTAAAATGAGAGAGCCTTTCCTCTTATATATACTTTCCAAGTAGCTTCCTTAAAAACATCTTCTAGGTCACTTGGCCCACTTTCCTTATTTTAGGGTTAACCCACTTCTTATTTCTCCATTAAATTTATTATTGAAATAATTTATTTTGTATTCACTTTGAAGTATAATACACTCATCACTTCACTTTGTTATTTACCTTTTAAAATCTCTTAAACCACTTTGACTACTTTGACTTTTTGGGGCTTCTAGATGACATATGAGGGTCCTCCAACTTTGTTAGGCCATAACTCTCAAACCGTGAGAAGTTACATGACATTCCAGATACCACCAGAAATGGAATGACATGTAATATCTATCTAGAATAGTATTACCTTCAAATATAGCAAAAATCATACTTTTATCCATCAAACAAACTTGGGTCCATTACCCAAACCTAGGTTCTCCAACTTCACATGGTCAAAACTCTCTTACCATGAAGAGTTATGTGATGTTCTACATACCACCAGAAATGGAATGATAAGCACTATCCATCTCGGATAGTTTCCTTGACAAATTCACTATCCTTCATATCATTATTCCATAATTAAGCATGGGTTCTCTTACTCTGCAAAGTGTCTTCCCATGAGGGATTTCACCATGAGGGGACCACTTTGGAGTTCATCCATATTTACTTCTTATCAACCATGACAAAACAATAACGAGTCATATTTACATCAAACAATCTTGGGTCCATTACCCAAACCTTTGTGCTACAGGGATTTCTTCAAGGGTTGACATCAATGACAACCAACCTTAATCAACAACACCTTGCTCTCCTTAGGCTTCTTATGGGATAATAACTTAGGAAAATATAACTAGGTCAAAAACTTAGAGTGTTAGGAAACTAGGGCTCTAGGGTTTCACTAGTTACTAGATCAATTTAATGAAAATATTGGAAAATAGAAAGTAAGAAAGAAACAATTTAAGTTCCTTACTTCAAGAATTAAGCATGTCATGCAATTTCATAATCTTGTATGAGAAAATAAAACCATACATAAACTATTCAATAGATGAAAAAAAATGCAGATTTTACCTACTTGCACAAAGAATAATCATAAAATACCATGCAAGATCACCATAAAATCTTCCAATAATGATCCATTTGGAAAAAATCAGCCTTATACAAGAGTGCACCTCACAATTTCATCCAATATCCCTTCTAGGGCGCAAATTTCAGACCTGTCCTCTTGTGTGAGGAGTTGTGATGTAAAAATGAATGTACTTTTTGTTTATTTATACAAAACTGGTGACCTTTAATTAATTTCAGGTCAAATAAAGGCTGACCTGGCCAATTTACAAATAAATTCAAATTAAACATAAATAAAATTAATTATCATCTAAAAACACTGCCAAGGGTGACGCCATTCCCTTCTAGGGTGACGTTGATCCCCTAAGGTGGGACGTTGGGCTCCAAATGATGAATGTTTGGCCTCCAAAGGCCCTGGATGATGCCCACATGTGCCAACTAGCTCACAACTTCCTTCAAAATGAAAACCCTATATTTGGATGACATCGAGGGTCATGATGGCGATGCCATGGGCTCTCAAAGGTCAATGTCTAGGTGGAAAAGCAAGATCCCCCTGAGTCTGGGTCTGTCAGGGTGCCTCTAAGGTGATGTCCTTCTTTCTTCTTGGTGAAAATCTCTGGTATCTTCTTGCCCCTGTATGGGGTTACAATATCCATATGTGGGCATTCATCTCCATGAAGGTCCAATCTAATCATTCCCCCATGTGTACCTGTCCACCAGGAAAGGTCCTACAGCAAAAACAAGTACGCTCTCCAGTGGTTCATAAGTCACAAGGATCATAACATGTAAATCACATCCAATAATTAAATTACCCAAACATGTGAATCAAACCCCCCTTTACCCAAACAAATTCTCAAAGACGTTATGCAATTTAACAAGTCAGGTTTGGATAAGGTCTCAAGGTGTCCTATTGGGCTAATCCTCCTTAAGTTTGGGGTGTTTTCTAGGTAATAACCAATCCAGGTCATGTAAGTGTGTGAGGTGGCGTGGGGTAGTGTTTGGGCATGAGGTGCAATGATAAAAGGGAAATGTAAATATTACATGTGGGTGCCTTTGTAGAGGGCGAGCTACACCTTGTCATGGATGCCATTGTTTCCTAGCCCATTCATTTTCTTTTATTCGTAGTTTCATTTCTCTTTGATATTTTGCTTTAATGTTTCAAGGCAAGAGTTGAGGGACACTTCCTTGGTGTGGTGACCATAGGTGACAGGGTTAGCCATAAACATTTCATGGAGATGAGAGGTTGGCTCGTGATGAGACCCCCTTTCTCTTTACTATGCCACCAAGAGCCACTACCCTGGTTTGGTGACTAGATAGATGGTAGTGTCATACCTCTACATGCACATGGTCATGATAGGTCGACTCGTGATGAGACCTCCTATCCATTGACTAATACCTTGAGTGTTTATTTATCTTATGGGTTCCCTTTTCTTACTGAGAAGCATTTTACTGCTTTCTCAGGAATCCCTGGGTGAAGCATCTCAAAGGTTTCATATTTGGCTTTTAACTCTTTCCATCTACTTTTACCATGTATGCCTTTATCCCCTTCTTCCCACAAGGCAAGGTACAACCCTTCCTAGTGTGTCAATTCCCAATGTCTGAACAAAGTTAGGGGGAGATGAGAGGAATAAATATGGAAAGTGGTAATTATGGAAGGAATAGACGATGACCTTTCATAGACCCACCTAGTAGCAACCCATCCTAAAAGGAGACCAACTTACTAGGGCACCATGTCACCCTTCGAAGTATGAACAAATCAAAGAGCATAATTTCCAAGAAAACATTATGAAATGAAGGAGAATTAAATGAAACATATTTAGGTGCTTCAAGAATTGGAGTGACACATACCATGATACCAAAATCATTACCTTATGGAGAAAGACTTACCGCTACTTGAGGACCAGGCTCGTGGGATGGATATTTCTGATGCTGATAAATGGGTTGCATTGAAGAAAAGAGGGGCCCTCTGGGGCAATGCTCAAGTCATCCGACTCTCAGCACTCCATGTCTAGGACCTATCGGCCTTGAGACATGATATCCTTATTTATCCCTAGGGTAGGGGATAACAAATTCCACTCAGCAACATGACATCAACATACAAAGCTACATATATGAAAGGCTCACCTTCTTCCTTGGAATAAATGCAGTGATCAACTTTTCTTCTCACAAATCCCAAAATAAGGATGTATGATTCAAACTTATGGTACCACATCCTTGGAGATTTATTTAGACAATAAATGGATCTTTTCAGTTTGCACACCAAATCTTTATTTCCCTTTACTACAATCCTTTAGGCTATTTCATGTAGATTTCCTCTTCCAGGTCCCCATGTAGTAACATTGTCTTCTCATCCATTTATTCTATTTCCAAATAAAATTCTACAGCTAGAGACATAGGTGCTCTAATGGAATTTAATTTTTCAACAGGGAAAAAAATATCACCGAAGTTGACTCTCTCAACCTGGTAATATCCTTTTGCTACCAGTCGAGTTTTGAACTTCTCGACTTGTCCTGCGACATTCATCTTCTTCTTCAATACCCATTTGGCATCGATGGGATTTGTTCCACTAGGTAACTTGACTAAATCCCATATCTCTCTCTTGTGCAAGGATTCCATCTCTTCGGCCATGGTGTCCTTCCATAGATTACCCTCTGTCAAGTCGACTACCTCATTGACTGACTTGGGCTCATCATCGATGGTAGTTAACACAAATGCAGAATGAAAGTCGGGTAGACTGTACATTTTGACTGGTTTACTTACTCTTTCTGACCTCCTTACGACCGGAGTTTGTTGTTCGACCTCTTGCTTTGATTCAATTGACTCATCTGGATCATCTTCTTCGTTCCTCAATTCAAGCTGCACCATCTTAGGATTATTCTCGATATGAACAATTTCTTCAGGATCAGACTTAAATCCAACTTCTCTGAATACCACATCTTGATTGTACACTTTTCTCCTTGATGTAGGATCCCAAAGCTTAGATCATTTCATTCCTTCTTTGTACCTAATGAAAATACATTTGACTACCTTCTTGTCCAACTTGCTCCTCTTTTCCTTGGGAACATGCACAAATGCATCACAGCCAAACACTTTGAGATGTGAAACTGAAGGCTTCTTACCCAACCATACCTCATGTGGAGTCGTGTCAACTAACATCGACAAACGAGACATATTCACCAAATATATTGCAGTGTCAATTGCCTTCACTTAGAATTTTTCTGCAAGCCCAACATCACTGAGCATGCTACTTGCCTTGTCCATCAATGCTCTGTTCATTCTCTTGGAAAGTCCATTTTGATGTGGGGTATATCGTATGGTATTTTGGCGTGATATGCCACACTGCTTACAAAACTAATCAAATTTTGTTCAACGGAAATCACCACTGTTGTTAGTTCTCAGCACCTTAATATTCTTATCTGTCTGTTTTTCTACAAGAGATTTAAACACTTTAAATTTATTGAAAACCTATGATTTCTTCCTCAGGAAATATATCCATTTCTTCCTGAAAAAATTATCTATGAAGGAGACATAATATAGGGATCCACCATGTGAAGGCACTATAACCGGGCCAAACACATCACTATGCACCAATTATAGAATCACATTTTCCCTTGTTTCTCTAGATGGGAACCTCACCTGACTTTGTTTTCCATATATGCAATGTTCACAAAAGTCAACTTCTAAACCACATTAAAAAACCTTCGACCATAGCATGTTCGGGTCAATTTTATCATGTCTTTTCAAGTTGGTTTGTAACGACTCATCCTGAGCCAAGTTGAGTTGAGTCGAAGTCGGGTTGACTTCATGAGAAGTGATGTTGTTGCATCCAGTCTAGTTGACATTCCCTAACAAATTCTATAGGGTTCAAATCCGAAATCATTTCATTAAGACCATCACACCTATGACCATCTTGCATGAATCCTTATGAAATAGAGTGTGCACTCCAACATCACTCATATTGTTGAAATATGTCATGTAACTCCCCAGCCACACAAGTTGGGCCATGCTACTACTTAACCTGTTTTGTTAATGCTCTAATACCACATTGTTAGAAATTCTACTTAAATTGATCTGACAAAACTCTGTCATTAATTAAAAACATATAGGAACTCTGCAATGCATAATTCCATACATTTTCTTAATATATTTATACACAATTCATGACAGAATTATACATACAACATAAATAACATAAACCCATGACAACAATTGCATAAATATAATTGCAAACATTATTTAACATAAAACTAACACTTATCTTTTAAAATAAAAGACACCAACTACGGGAAAACCTTCCATTTTCCTCCCAGTCTTAGACCGCACTGTTCACAAATCTCAAAAGTGGGTCACCCCCGAGCTGGGGCTAAACTCCACTTGGGAAAGGGTTCCCAACCAGGCTAAAGCATCTCACTCTACAGGAACTCGATCACAGGTAGCTCATCCATAGGTGACTCAATTACAAGAAAGTTAAATAGATGCTAATTCACATTGTCATCCTACAGTCTCTTATTCCCCACATACATGTCCCACCCCATGAAGTGTACCCCTTATGTGCTCAACAGTCCCTCGACTGCCCCACTTCCCTTTTATGGCATCATCAATAGGTCAGACATGAAGTCTCAGAGGCATGTAGTTATATTTTGACACCTCGAGAAATACATCCCAACCATTCTCTCACCTGGAAAAAATGCAATCTTCCACAGGCCTGACAACCCACTCCTTCAATTCAATGTTCCACAGGCATGTCAACCTACCTCTTCAATTTATCTCTCCAAGCTAGGTCATACACATGTATATACAACAATTTTCAACATATTTATCATAGTAATCAGCAGGATCATTACAACCATTAACCAGTACGCTCACTGAACAATTCCGTGACAAAACCATCCCCCCCGATGGCAGAACAATCGCCTTACTTACCCCTTGCCATGGTATCCGTCCCTTGGATTCTTCCTGCCCAAATGGACTAAATCTGAATCATTTGACTGCATATTCCCAACTCGACACCTGTTATGTTGAGAATTTCCTTCTATCAACAACATGTCCCCAACTTGACACTTGTCATGTTGAGAACTACTTTTAGCCACTTGTCCCCTTCCGAGGACTTAGGATATAATAGTATATCCTTACTTTCCACTTTTTAAGAAATATTAATAAAATATTCCTTTTTGGATTTAAGCCCTTTTAACCCACCCCCCTTGACCACAACTAGTGGAGTTTAAGCCCCCCGAACACTTTTACATGTTCGGTCTACCACATGGATGTATCTTCATTCATTTGCAGGTGATTACATTTACATCTCATAAAATAAGTATTGATGTTTTACATATAGTATCAACAGCCTAAAAATACACAGTTCATGGACTTAAAACTAGTGTGTACAGAACTTCTGGAATGCGCACACTCTTTCCTCAGTGTGCCAACCTCACACCCTTTCACATGTGCACATTACATCATGAATTTTATACAAAAAGGGTTCTTTTTCCCTTCAAAAAAATGCACACTAAACCAATTCACGTTGAATCGAAGGTTGCATGCCTTTTTCCTTCAGTGCCCAATATTTTATCACTAACACTTGCGCACATTTCATTTCTTAAGTTGTTTCACTATTGGTGTGTTATGCTTGTGTACCTACATATATGTGCGCCAAGACATAAAACTGCATGTTGTATCATTTTACCACTGCGTGCATTCTTTTGATGTGAATTCCTCGTGCACTTAGCTTAATGCACGCAGAACCAAACCCATAAACTTGTTAGTTCAACTCACCAAATTATAAGTAATGTACAATTACATTGATATTTACACTTGTGGATTTTCCTACGGGTGTTACAATCCCCTCCCCCTTATTTATGCATTATCCTCAGTGCAGTATATACACATGAACATTCAAAATTTTAAATTTTTTCAAAGAGATGCAGTTATTCTACCCGCATAGCATCCTCATGTTCCCAAGTCACATCCTCAGGAACGTACCCATTCCATTGGACCTTTACTATCCCTAGGGCTCTATTCCGGAGTTGCTTGATCTTCTAATCCAATAAGCGCACCAGATGCACTTGGAAACTACCTTCTAGTTCCACCTGAATCACATTCCAATCAATAACATGATTAGTATCAGGTATACATATTTTAAGTAAGGATAGATTGAATACATTATGAATATGCATTGATGTATGCAAAGCAAGCATATATGCCACAGGCCCAATCCTTTCCATGATTTCAAATGGCCCACGAAATCGCGTGGCCAACTTTGAACAATTTCCCAACTTAAGGGACCTTATGTTGGCCTTTACTTTCAGGAACACATGATCACCCACATTAAATTCCCTGTGAGTTATGCCTTTATCAATATAACTTTTCTGCATGTCTTGCACAACCTTTAAATTCTTATTAATATTTATTATCTGCTCTTCCATTTCTCTGAGTTGTTTTGGCCCAACAACTGCGCGGTCTATTAGGTTGTCCCAACTGACTAGTGTGTTGTATTTCCTTCCATAGAGTGCCTCAAATGGGATCTATTATCACATAATCTTGTCAATACCTTGAGGTTCTATGGTTTCTACCTAAGTCTGTGATTTTTCTCATCTTTTCCCCTTTTTGCAGACCCGATCATAGTTTCCTCCTCCCTCCCAGCGGGTATGTTTCTTTTTATTGCGTTCATCCTTGTTGATCGACCAATTTTCCCTATCAGTATGCCAGAGATATGTTGGCCCTGAGTTTCTCTATCTCTTCCAAAGGATGATCACTCCTTCCTTTGCCTCCATCACTAAGCCTTGTTTTCTCAAGCCTAAGCAATGTCGTCCAAATCTTCATTTTCACTGTCTGCAGCACTGAGATCAGTCAAATAGTGAGCAAGCAAAGATAGATTTTCAATGGCGAAGATTCTTCGATGGAACAGATCGATGGTCATCAGGGAATTGGGGTTGTGAATTTTCCCAAAGATTAGTACTAGGGAAGAGGTCGGAGATCAAAGGTCAAGCAAATAATTAATCTGGGTCATCCGGTTGTGAGAAACAGAAGGCCATTGATTTGAATTCGACAATTTCATGAATCGGGAGTTCAGGGTTCTCATCGACAAGCACACCCATAGCCCAAAACCTCGAAGTGAGAAACCCTATTTCATGATTTCAAAGACCAGAGTTTTTCCTAGGAGCAACATCTCTTTCCCCCGAAATGCGAAATCACGAAATCTCTCAGGAATTGAGCCCACGGTCTTAGCGCCCCGTCACCAAGGAAGCAGGTCTGGGAAAAGGGGACTAGCATGCATCGCATAGCTGGTAGTTCTTATGGTTGATGGAAAGATTGTGGCTGTCCATATTGAAGCAAATATGACCACCGATCTTAGCCACCATTTTTTTATTTCAAGCATTGCGATATCGAAGTCAAGATGGGGCGAAAATTCGTGAAATGAGAAACCCCGAAATATCATGCAGGATGAGCATGAGGTCATGGACCTGGGTTATATGGAGGCTGGATACAGAAGAAACGGAAGCTAGCCTCTGATCCTTAGAGAGCAGGAACTTGGTCGTCTCCTGAGCATTTCGTCTCGACCACTCCTCAAGGAAAGGCAGTTAATGTAAATTGAGCAGGTGGTTGAAACCTCAGCTCAATCCATAAATGGAAGGCATGGGGGGCCTGGAGCGGTCATATCGTGGTACCTATGTGGATAGTTTCCTTATGAGAACCATGTCGATCTAAACCAGTGTCATACAGGAATCTGCGTGCACAGTCTGCAAGAAGACCATGCACACGTAAAGCCTTAAATGAAGCATCTCAGCGACTCTCTTGCTGTCAGGGGGGGGCAAATTGCTCTGAGTATATATACTCATCTTTTATATTTTTGTAAGCATCGATGGTAGATCTATGCTCTCAATTGTAATGTTTTGATGAGGCCTCTGGTTCTTTGGTTATTATTGTTATTTGAGACTTCTTATTTAATGGCATCCAACTTCTTCTCTCATTTCTTTTCTTCTCACTCTGAAATATTGGGAATGGATGATCCAGTCGAGTGTTGTGGTTGTAGTGTAGTGTAGGTTTGATTGTCTTTGCAGTTACAATGTTTTCAATGTCTTGAAGTTCTTAAACCAAGAGGATATTTCATCTGAGACTTTTCCTTCATAGGCTGTTGGAAGACCAGATCTCCAAAGCATACCTTCAAATTTTCCTCATGTTTCTTGTGTCTACTCACCACTATACAAACTTACTGGCTTAAGTTAGATTAAGACCCCACTTATCTATGCATATCCAACCCAGTTTTCTGAGTTAAAGCGATATTGTTATGAGTTTACTCTCATTCAATCACCCTTTTATAACCAATCTATGGCATACAAACTGATGGGTATCAGGCTTGCCCTCATTGCAATCCGAGGACAACTTATGGTGCTAACATTTTTGGCACCGTTTTTTAGGACGAAATTGAAGATTTTCCCTGGGATTGAACGACAAATCTTACTAGTTCTGAAGGTGCATCAGAACTTAGTACATTAAATATTGCAACTGTGCACCTGTCGACTCCACTGTGGTGACTCCCATGAGGTGAGTCCATTGGCGACTCCACTATTTTAGTTGTGGCTTCAAAAGGCAGACATACAAGGTCTACTCCATGGTTTCATTTAGCAACACCTGAATTTGACCCTGAGCAAATTATTAGAAAGGGAAAGGCCTCTCGAGAAGGAGTTGTTGTTGTTGAACCAGGCATTTCTGATGATTTTCATGGTCCTTTTTTAGAAACTCCAATTTTGGCTTCTTATTCCCCTTTTATACCTTATGTTGGAGTTTCCCAAATTTTGAATTTTGGGAGTGTTCCTATAGATTTTTCCCTCTTGGTTTGGGATTAGAGGGAGAAGCCATTGTCACTCCACTCTCTCCTGATATTGTACCCTAGTTTAGACCCAACACCTCAAAAGACTTTCCTACCTCGGTCTTTACCACCCCTCCGTCTATTACTGTTACTTCTCCTGCGCAAACACAGACTTCTACTCCCTCAAGCATTGTAGCCCTCTCTTCAAATCCTCTGTTGTTTCCCTTTCCTCATGGAAGCTTAGCTCCAATCTCCCCTGTTTGAACCCTATTTCCTCCTAGTTCTCCTCCTCCTCATATTCCTATGGCAGGTGCTAATCCCCCTGGAAATAGAATGGATGCCATAGTGGCTGCCATATATGCCCCTATAGTCCTACCTCAACCAATGAATCCTCTCCCTGCTAGAGATTACCTAAAATATATTCCTAAGTTCATGGGAGAGGAGGACATAACTGCTGAAGAGCACCTTGTTTCCTTCTACAATTACGCTGATAACCTAAGCATTGAAAATGAAGATGTCTGGATGAGATTTTTTGTCCATAGCCTTAATGGTGAGGTTAGGAAATGGTTTAGAGGATTGACCCCTAGATCTATTGTTGGGATTGAGGCTTTAGATGATGCCTTATTGAGGCACTGGGGGGATAAAAATGATTTTATGTATTATATCATAGATTTTGGATCCCTGAAAAGAAAGGAGGGAGAGTCTGTATCTGACTTCTCCAAAATATTCAACAAAATGTACAATAAGATCCCTGCTGAGATAAACCCCACAGAAGCCTCTGCCAAAATCACTTATGCCGGTGCTTTTGACCCCAATTTCTACCTCCTGCTCAGAGAGAGAAGAGCTACCTCCTTAGCTAATATGCAAGATGAAGCCCTAGAAGTAGAATCCAATGTGTTGGCAGTTAACAAGCTCAGAAGTAAAGCCGACAGAGACAGATGAAGAGGGGGATCTGAGGCCTCAACCTCTGGTTCTTCTACAACTCACCCTCAAGTGGACGAATTGACCAAAATGGTGAAGTCCCTATCCGCAAAAATGGATAAGATAAAAATGGAAGGGAAGAAGACATACAAAAATCCCAAAAACACTGATAAGAGGGGTAACTTCAGGAGACTGAACAACAGTGATCCTCAGATTATGCCAAGGCAACAAAGGGACAGAGATAGAAACGATCAAAAAATACAGACACCCCTCTAGAACAAACTTGTTATTGATGAGGAAAGGGAAGAAGAGGGGCTTGACCCTAAAATTCATTGTATCGAAGACACCTCCCCTTTTCCCCATTTGACTCAAGCCGCGTATGAACAGTCCCTCATGGATAACCAAATAAATGAACTGAGCCAGGGGGAGAAGGATAACAATAGTCCAAATAAATACAACCTTCAGACTAAGATGAAAGACGGGAATTCTGACATCCCTGATCAACCTTCCATAACAGAGAAGCCTACTAAAGATGTAGCAAACAACAACAGAGGAAAAAAATCTCAAAATCCCCTACCAACAATCAAAGACCCCATCCCTGAGGTGAAAGAAATCCTTAAGCCCCCTTCCTCTTTTAATTTTGAGCATGAAATTCAAAATATCAGTATCCATGTTCCTCTTTCAGAGATGGTCAAGCACGAAGACTTAAAAAAATCCCTCTCGAAGCTATTGCAGCCCGAGCCACCCTACCATTCCATAGACTCTATAAACCTTCAAGACGAAAAGCCAGCAGTCATCTTAGGTCCTATGGTAGAATATAGAGATGATTCATCCCCTCCCTTCTACATGTCACTGAACATACATGACAAGGTGCTGCATAATTTTCTGATGGATTTAGGGGATTCCCATAATCTCATGTTGGGGTTGGAATGGTTTTTGTTTCACCAGCTCAAGAGACCATATCTTTGTCATACAAATTAGAATTTGAAGCCACCAACAACGTAGCAGAGTATGAAGCTCTGGTTTTGAGGTTTAAGGATGCAAAGGATATGGGAATTAAAGATATATCAGTGTTTGGTGATGTTGAGTTGATTGTGCAGTAGGTCAGGAATAGTTATCAGGCCAAACACCCTTGGCTCAGAAGTTACCAAAATGAAGTATGGGACCTGATTGACAGTTTTTTCTTGGCTTTCAACATATCATTTATTCCAAGAGGAGAAAACGTTGTGGCTGATTCTCTGGTTGTTTCAGCAAGAAATTTTAGAGTTCCCCTGCCACATAAACTCAGGTACAATGTAGAAGTGAAGTATAGACCCTCTATACCTGATAACGTCAAGAATTGGAAAGTGTTTGAGGATGATCATGAAATTAAAAGATTACTGGAAACTGTTGATGAGTTTTCATCATTACATATTGATCAAGATCCTGATTCTGAAATAAATCCTCATACTGGTGCATTTCTAAACAAAATTTTCGACCATCATATCATTCAGTTTCCCAACAATCACATTCCAAGAGGACTGGTTCCATTGGAAATGTTGTTTGACAAAAATGATGTGGCATTGAAGGGTAAAATATAAAATGATCATGCTGATGTGGCTAAGTGAAATGTTGGCACGAAGGAGGATCCCAAGTCTGTTAAGTTGTCAAGCAGCTTGACAAGAAAGCAGAGGGCCAAGTATGCTAAGTTATTAAAGGAATTTTCTGATGTATTTTATTGGACCTATGAAGACCTCAGAACATATGACACCAACGTTATTGAGCATAAGATTCCATTGAAGAAAGAGGCCAAACCATTCAGGCATAAATTAAGACAGATAAATCCCATGTTGCTGCCTATGGAAAGGGAGGTGAAGAAGTTGTTGGACACCCAAATCATTGTGCCTTTGAGATATTTTGAATGGGTAGCCAATCTTGTCCCAGTAAGAAAGAAGAGTGGAGAAATCAGACTCTATGTCGATTTCAGAAACCTGAATAGGAGCTCCAAGAAGGAAAACTACCCCTTTCCAAATATGGAGCACATATTGCAAAGGGTAACAGGTGCATCCAGGATTTCCATGATTGATGGATTTTATGGCTACAATCAGATCTCTATTCTGCCTGAAGACAGAGAAAAAACAACCTTCACCACTCCTTGGGGTACATTCATGTATGTCAAAATGCACTTTGGATTGATGAATGCAGGTGCAACATTTCAACGAGCTATGGACATTGCCTTCATTGGGGAAAAGGACAAATTTGTGGTCATATATCTAGATGACATAACAGTCTTCTCCAAATCTGATAAATAACATTGTCAACATCTCATAAAAATCTTCTCAAAATGCAGAAGGTTTGGTCTCTCATTAAATCCCAAGAATTCGTTGTTCGCAATGAAGTAGGGAAAATTATTGGGGCACATAGTATCATCTAAGGGAGTCAGGATTGAACCAAGAAGGGTAGAATCTATTCAAACCCTATCATTTCCTATATCCAAGAAGGAAGTTCAGTCCTTCCTGGGAAAAATTAATTTCCTGAGAAGATTTGTTTCAAATTTTGTTGAATTGGTAAAGCATATCACAGCCATGCTCAGGAAGGAAAATGAAGTAAAATGGATTGTTGAGTCCTGAGAATCATTCAGCCAGATCAAGCATGCATTACCTGAGGCACCTATGCTTGTCAGTCCTGATAATTCCAAGGATTTTCTAATTTTTTATTTTTCTTCTTGTGATACAGTGGTAGTTGTTTTATTGTAGAAAAATGTCGAAGGGCTTGAGAAACCTATTTCCTTTTTCAGTAGGGAATTGAGAGATGCAAAGACAAAATATGACATCATGGGGAAATAGGCCTATGCCTTAGTGAAATATCTCAAATCTTTCAGATTTTATGTGTTGCATTCAAATATTATTGCATATGTTCCTTCAGCCTCTGTGAAGGAAATTCTCATCCAACCCGACATAGATGGAAAAAAAAGCAGGTGGATTGCCAAGATCCTTGAATTCGATCTAGAGGTCAAGCCCACAAAATTGATCGAAGGGAAAGGTTTAGCCAAGTTGCTAGTTGAATATAATTGTAAATCTTTGGGGGTTAACTTCATCAATGTTTGCTTAGAAGATCAGCAGGTTGAGTTGTCTGACCAGTGTTCTCAGGACATGTCTCCTTTGGAAGAATGCACCTGGTATAAATATATTATATTTTTTTCTACAGGAGTTGAGGCCCCCTGACGGTATGGAAAAAAACAAGGAAAGATATTTAAATCTCAAAGAAGTTAGGTACTACCTTATTGACCAGGTCTTGTATTGGAAAGACCCCCTAAAAGTTATTCTGAGATGTCTAGACCCACAGGAGGCCCAAAAAATTATGTTTGATTTCCATAGTAGCCTATGTGGAGGGAACCATTTCCAAAATACCACAGTCTACAAAATCATCAGGGCTGGGTACTACTGGCCCACCTTATTCACCGATGTCTGTGAAAATATCGGAGCCTGCATCAAATGCCAAAAATTCTCAGGAAAGCAGCAACTCAAATCTCTACCACTAAAGCCTATAGTAGCTTCAGGATCCTTTCAGCAATGGGGGTTGGACTTCATTGGGGAGATTCATCCTGCTTAAAGTGGCCAACACAGGTGGATATTGACTGCAACAGATTATTTCACCAAATGGATAGAAGCTATCCCCACTAGGAGTGCTTCGCACAAAGTGGTCATTAGTTTTCTGGAAGATATTATGGCAAGGTTTGGTTGTCCAAACAAGATCATCAATGATAATGTTTAATCCTTCAAGTCTGAGCCATTGATCAAGTTCTGTGAGAAGTTTGGGATTTCATTAACTCACTCCACTCCCTATTATCCCCAAGGAAATGGACTGGCAGAGTTCTCTAATAAAATCTTGATCAAGCTCATTAAAATACTATTAGAAGACAATAATAAGGCATGGGATTCAAAGCTCAAATTCACTTTGTGGGATGTTTGAGTGACAACAAAAAGATCCCTAGGCATCTCCCCATTCCAACCTGTTTATGGGACAAAAGTCATTTTTCCTTCTTAGTTGGCTTTTTCTGGAGCAAAATTCTTTCAGGATTATCAAGGAGAGCCTGATGATACGATCAGAAGGATTCATCAACTAGTGGAGGTTCAACAGACTAGAGAGCATGTGATGGATAGAGCTCATGACCGAAAAAAAAGTATCAAGCAAGCATTTGACAGAAAGGCGAGAAGAGAAGATTTCCAGCTGGGAGACTTGGTGCTTAAATGGGATGCACCCAAGAAGGACAGAGGAAAGCAAAACAAGTTTGAAGCTCTCTAGATTGGCCCCTTCAAAATCTCTAAGGTGTTTTTAAATAATACTTATAGGCTGCAAGATTTGGAGGGAAACGAAGTTTTTAATGGCCCTATGAATGGGAATTTCCTAAAGAAATGCTTTATTTGAGCCATAAATGGCTCTCCTGTGTTTGTAAATATCGTTTTCCTATTTTTTTTTAGGTTTTAATAAAGAATCCACAACCCAATACTAAGGCACTGGAGCTGCGTGTTCTTGATAGCTCGTAGGGAGCATGCCATCCCCCATGGAGCCTAATGTTATCACATAATCCTATCATGACCTTGAGGGTCTGTGGTTTCTACCTAAATCTGTGATTTTTCTCATCTTTTCCCCTTTTTGCAGACCTGATCATAATTTCCTTCCCCCTCCCGACAGGTATGTTTCTTTTTATTTTGTTCATCCTTGTCGATCGACCAATTTTCCCTGTCAGTATCCTAGAGAGAGGTCGACCCTGAGTTTCTCCATCCCTTCAAAAGGGAGATCACTCCTTCCTTTGCCTCCATCATTGAGCCTTGTTTTCTCAAGCCTAAGTCATGTTGTCCAAGTCTTTATTTTCACTGTCTATAGCACTGAGAGCAGTCAAATAGTGACACAAATCAAGCGAGCGGGCAAAGATCAGTTTTCAACAACGAAGATATGTTGATGGAACAAATCAACGGTCATTGGGGAATTGGGGCCATGAAGTTTCCTGAAGATTAGTAATAGGGCAGAGGTCGGAGATCAAAGGTCAAGCAAAGAATTAATCTGGGTCGTCCGATTGTGAGAAGAAGAAGGTCACTGATTTGACTTCAACAATTTTGGGAATTGGGATTTTAGGGTTCTCGTCGACAAGCGCACCCATAGCCTGAAACCTCGAAGTGTGAAACCCTGATTTCATGATTTCATGGATCAGAGGCTTTCCCAGGAGCAGCATCTCTTTCTCTTGAAATGTGAAATTGCGAAATCTCTTAGGAATTGAACCCACAGTCTTAGCGCCCGGTCACCAAGGAAGTAGGTCTGGGAAAAGGGGGCTGGCATGCATTGCATAGCTGACAGTTTTTTTGGTAGAGGGGAATATCGTGGTCGTCCATATCGAAGCAAATATGACCGTCGATCTCAGCCACCATTTCTTGATTTTGGGCATCACAATATTAAAGTCAAGATGGGGCGAAAAATCGCGAAATGAGAAACCCCGAAATATCATGCAAGACGAGCATGAGGTCATGGCCTTGGGTTACATTGAGGGTGGAACCAGAAGAAAGGGAATCTAGCATCTGAGCCTTAGAGAGAAGGAACTTGGTTGTCTCCTAATCATTTTCTCTCGGCCACTCCTCGAGGAAAGGAAGCTAATGTAAATTGAGTGGGTGGTTGAAACCTCAGCTCAATCCATAAATGGAAGGTGTGGGGGGGCTGGAGCGGTCAGCCTATGGTACGTCTGTGGATATTTTCCCTGTGAGAGCCATGTCGATCTAAACTAGTGTCAGACAGGAAGCTACGTGCACAGTTTGTAATAAGACCATTCACACATAAATCCTTAAATGAAGAAACTCATCGACTCTCCTGTTGTCGGGGAGGGGGGGGGGGCAAATTTCTCTGAGTATATATATTCATTTTTTATATTTTTGTAAGGATCGATGGTAGAGCTACGCTCCCAATTGTAATGTTTTGATGAGGCCTCTAGTTCTCTGGTTATGATTGTTATTTGAGACTTCATATTTAATGGCAGCTAGCTTCTTCTCTCATTTCTTTGCTTCTCACTTTGAAATCTCAGGCATGGATAATCCAATCAAGTGTTGTGGCTGTATTGTAGTGTAGGTTTGACTTTCTTTGCATTTACAATGTTTTTAGTGTCTTGAAGTTCTCAAACAAAGAGGATCTTGCATCTGATGCTTTTCCTTCATAGGCTGTTGGAAGACCGGATGTCCAAAGCATACCTTCACATTTTCCTCATGTCTCTTCTGTCTACTCACCACTATACAAACTTACTAGCTTAAGTTAGATTAATACCCCACTTATCTATGCATTTCCAACCCAGTTTTCTGAGTTAAAGAAATATTGTTATGAGTTTACTCTCATTCGATCACCCTTTTATAACCAACCTGTGACATACAAACTGATGGGTATCAAGATTTCTCTCATCGCAATCTGAGGACAACTTTTGGTCCTAACATTTCTGGCACCCTTGCCAGGGACGAAATTGAAGATTTTCCCTGGGATTGAATGAAAAAGATTACTAGTTCTGAAGGTTTATAATAACTTAGTACATTAAACATTGCAACTATGCACCTGACAACTCCACTGTCATGACTCCCCTGAGGCAAATCCATTGTCGAATCCATTGTTTTAGATGTGGCTTCCAGAGGCAGACATACAAGGTCTACTCCATGGTTTCCTTTAGCAACACCTGAAGGTGACCTTGAGAAAATTATTAGAAAGGGAAAGGCCTCTCGAGAAGTAGATGTTGCCATTGAACCAGGTATTTTTGATGATTTTCATGGTCCTTCCTTAGAAACTCCAATTTTGGCTTCTCATTCCCTTGTTATACCTTCTGTTGGAGTTTCCCGAATTTTGAATTTTGGGAGTGTTCCTGTAGAGTTTTCCCCTCCTGGTATGGGATTAGAGGGAGAAGCCATTTTCACTCCCCTCTCTCTTGATATTGTACTATGGTTTAGACCCAGCACCTCAAAAGACTTTCCTACCTCGGGCTTTACCACCCCTCCTTCTATTACTGTTACTGCTCCTGCGCAAACACAGACCTATACTCCCTCAATCCATGTATCCCTCTCTTCAAATCCTCGATTGTTTCCCTTTCCTCCTGGAAGATCAGTTCCATTCTCCCCTGTTCGAACCCCATTTCCTCATGGTTCTCCTCCTCCTCATATTCCTATGGCAAGCGCTAATCCCCCTGGAAATATAATGGACACCATAGTGGTTGCCAGATATGACCCTCTTGTCCTACCTCAGCCAATGAATCATCTCCCTGGTGGAGATTACCTAAAATATATGCCTAAGTTCACGGGAGAGGAGGACATAACTGCTCAAGATAACCTTGCTGCCTTCTACAGTTATGCTGATAACTTGAACATTGAAAATGAAGATGTATGGATGAGAGCTTTTGTCCAGAGCCTTGATGATGAGGTTAGGAAATGGTTTAGAGGATTGACCCCTAGATCTATGGTTGAGATTGAGGCTTTATATGATGCCTTCTTGAGGCAGTGGGGGGATAAAAAAGATTTTATGTATTATATCACAGAATTTGGATCCATGAAAAGAAAGGAGGGAGATTCTATCTCTGACTTCTCCAAAAGATTCAACAAAATGTACAATAAGATCCCTGCTAAGATAAACCCCATAGAAGGCTCTGCCAAAATCACTTATGCCAGTGCTTTTGACCCCGATTTCTACCTCCTTCTTAGAGAGAGAAGAGCTACTTCCTTAGCTAATATGCAAGATGCAGCCCTGGAAGTAGAATCCAACGTGTTGGCGGTTGACAGGCTCAGAAGCAAAGCCGACAAAGATAGAGGAAGAGGGATATCTGAGGCCTCAACCTCTAGTTCTTCTACAACTCACCCTCAAGTGGATGAATTGACCAAAATGGTAAATTCCATGTCTGCAGAAATGGAGAAGACAAAAATGGAAGGGAAGAAGACATATAGAAATCCCCAAAACATTGATAGCAGGGGTAACTTCAGGAGACCGAACAACAATGTTCCTCATATTATGCCAAGGCAACAAAGGGACAGAGATAGAAATGATCAGAAAGCCCAGACACCCATCCAGAACAACCTTGTTATTGATTAGGAAAGGAAAGAAGAGGGCAATGACCTTGAAATTCATTGTATCAAAGACACCTCCCCTTTTCCCCATTTGACTCAAGTTTTGTACGAGCAATCCCTCATGGATAACCAAATAAATGAATTGAGCCAGGGGGAGAAGGCTAACAACAATCCAAATAAATACAACCTCTAGTATAAGAAGAAATACGGGAAGTCTGACATCCCTGATCAGCCTTCCATAACAGAGAACCCTGCTAAAGATGTAGTGAACAAAAACAGAGGAAAGAAATCTCAAAATCCCCTACCGACAATCAAATACCTCGTCCTTGAGGTGAAATAAATCTTTAAGCCCCCTTCCTCTTTTAATTTTGAGCATGAAATTCAGAAGATCAGGATCCATGTTCCCCTTTCAGAGCTGGTCAAGAACGAAGACTTTAAAAAATCCCTCTCTAAGTTATTGCAGCCCGAACCACCCTATCATTCCACAGATTTGGTAAACCTTCAAGCCGAAAAGCCAACAGTCATCTTAGGTCCTACCGTAGAAGATATAATGATTCATCCCCTCCCTTATACATGTCACTGAACATACATGACAAGGTGTTGCATAATTTTCTAATGGATTCAGGGGCTTCCCATAATCTCATGCCCAAAACTGTCATGGAAGAACTTGGGCTGGAAGTCACAAAAGCTTATCATGATTTTTACTCTTTTGATTCTAGGAGGGTGAAATGTCTTGGAGTCATCAATGATTTGGTGGTGACCTTGTTTCAACTGCCCATGAAAAGTGTGGTCATGGATATCGTGGTGGTTGATGTTCCTCCCAAGTTTGGCATGCCATTGTCAAGATCTTGGATAAAAAGCCCTGGGGGAACATTACAAATGGACCTCACATATGATACCATTCCAATGTTCAGAGGGGAACATAGGAGATTGTACAGGGAAGCTCAGTTGTCCTACATTATCAGTGATGAAGCAAATCCCACCAATCATCCTATCTTCACTCTTGATACTGATTTAGGATCCATCTTACTACAACTCATCGATGCTTCTAAACCCCCTCTTCAGATCGAAAAGTCCATTAGTCTCTGCGAGGATTCTCCTCCAAGTTCCTTAGTGTGGAATATGTTCTTTGATGGAGCCTCTTCTAGAGAAGGTGTTGGGGCTAGAATAGTTTTTGTTTCACCAGCTCAAGAGACCATATCTCTGTCACACAAATTAGAATTTGAATCCACCAGCAACGTAGCAAAGTATGAAGATTTGGTTTTGGGGTTGAAGGCTGCAAAGGATATGGGAATTAAAGATATATCAGTGTTTGGCAATGCTAAGTTGATTGTGCAGCAGGTCAGGAACAGTTATGAGGCCAAACACCCTTGGTTCAGAAGTTACCGAAATGAAGTATTGGACCTGATTGACAGTTTTTTCTTGGTTTTCAACATATCATTTATTCCAAGAGGAGAAAACGCTGTGGCTGATTCTTTGGTTGTTTCAGCAAGAAATTTTAGAGTTCCCCTGCCACCTAAACTCAGGTATGATGTAGAAGTGAAGTATAGACCCTCTATACCTGATAACATCAAGCATTGGAAAGTGTTTGAGGATGATCTTGAAATTAAAAGATTCCTAGAAACCGTTGATGATTTTTCGGCATTACATATTGATCAAAATCCTGATTCCAAAATAAATCCTCATATTGGTGCATTTCTGAACAAACTTTTCGACCATCATATCATTTAGTTTCCCAACAATCACATTCCAAGAGGACTGGCTCCTTTGGAAAGACTGTTTGACAAAAATGATGTGACAGGGAAGGGTAAAATCTCAAATGATCATGATGATGTAGCTGAGTGCAATATTGGCACAGAGGAGGATCCCAAGCTTGTTAAGTTGTCAAGCAACTTGACAAGAAAGCAGAGGGCCAAGTATGTTGAGTTATTAAAGAAATTTGCTGATTTATTTTCTTCGACCTATGACGACCTTAGAACATATGACACCAGCGTTATTGAGCATAAGATTCCATTGAAGGAAGAGGCCAAACCATTCAGGTAGAAATTAAGACAGATAAATCCCATGTTGTTGCCTATTATGGAAAGGGAGGTGAAGAAGTTGTTGGATGCCCAAATCATTATGCCTTTGAGGTATTCTGAATGGGTAGCCAATCTGGTCCTAGTAAGAAAGAAGAGTGGAGAAATCAAACTCTTTGTCGATTTCAGAAACCTAAACATGAGCTCCAAGAACGACAACTACCCCTTGCCAAATATGGAACACATATTGCAAAGGGTAACAAGTGCATCCAGGATTTCCATGATTGATGGCTTTTCTAGCTATAACAAGATCTTTGTTATGCCTGAAGACAGAGAAAGAACAACCTTCACCACTCCTTGGGGTACATTCATGTATGCCAAAATTCCCTTTGGATTGATGAACGCAGGTGCAAAATTTCAGCGAGCTATGGAAAATGCCTTCATTGGG
Source organism: Picea glauca (assembly GCA_000966675.3). Taxonomy (NCBI): domain Eukaryota; kingdom Viridiplantae; phylum Streptophyta; class Pinopsida; order Pinales; family Pinaceae; genus Picea; species Picea glauca. Next base: position 306,556 of record JZKD02S1815937.1, read on the forward strand.
GAAAGGGATAAATTTGTGGTCATCTATCTAGATGACATAACAGTCTTCTCCAAATCTGATAAAGAACATTGTCAACATCTGAGGAAAATCTTCTCAAAATACAGAAGGTTTGGTCTCTCATTAAATCCCAAGAAATCATTTTGAATCACATGTAAATCACATCCAATAATTAAATTACCCAAACATGTGAATCAATCCCCCCTTTACCCAGACAAATTCTCAAAGACGTTATGCAATTTAACAAGTCGGGTTTGGATAAGGTCTCAAGGTGTCCTATTCGGATAATCCTCCTTAAGTTTGGGGTGTTTCCCAGGTAATAGCCAATCCAATTCATGTAAGTGTACGAGGTGGCATGGGGTAGTGTTTGGGCATGGGGTGCAATGATAACAGGGAAATGTAAATCTTACATGTGGGTGCCTTTGTAGAGGACGTGCTACACCTTGTCATGGATGCCATTGTTTCCTATCCCATTCATTTCCTTTTATTCTTAGATTCATTTCTCTTTGATATTTTTCTTTAATGTTTCAAGGCAAGAGTTGAGGGACACTTCATTGGCTTGGTGACCAGAGGTGACAGGGTTAGCCATAAACATCTTACGGAGCTGAGAAGGTTGGCTCATGATGAGACCCCCTTTATATTGACTATGCCACCAAGAGACACTACTCTAGTTTGGTGACCAGATAGATGGTAGTGTCATACCGCTACATGCACATGGTCATAATAGGTTGGCTCGTGATGAGACCTCCTATCCATCAACTAACACCTTGAGTGTTTATTGATCTTATGGGTTCCCTTTTCTTACTGAGAATATTTTTACTGCTTTCTTAGGAATCCCTAGGCGAAGCATCTCAAAGGTTTCATCTTTGGATTTTAACTCTTTCCAACTACTTTTACCCTCTATGCCTTTATCCCCTTCTTCCCACAAGGCAAGGTACAACCCTCCCTAGTGTGTCAAATACCAATGCCTGAAAAAAGTTAGGGGGAGATGAGAGGAATAAATATGGAAAGTGGTAAGTATGGAAGGAACAGACGATGACCTTTTATAGACCCACCCAGTAGAAACCCATCCTAAAAGGAGACCAACTTATTAGGGCACCATGTCACCCTTCCAAGTATGAACAAGTCAAAGAGCATAATTTTCAAGAAAACATTATGAAATGAAGGAGAATTAACTGCAACATATTCAGGTGCTTCAAGAATTGGAGTGACACATACCATGATACCAGAATCATTACCTTATGGAGAAAGACTTACTGCTACTTGAGGACCAGGCTCATGGGATGGATACTGTTGCTGCCAATAAATGGGCTTCACTGAAGAAAAGAGGGTCCCTCCTGGGCAATGCTCAAGTCATTCGACTCTCGACACTCCATGTCTAGGAACTATGGGCCTCGAGACATGATCTCCATAGTTATCCCTATGGATAACAGATTCCACTTAGCAACATGTCATCAACATACAAAGCTACATATATGAAAGGCCCACCTTCTTCCTTGGAATATATGCAGTGATCAACTTTTCTTCTCACAAATCCCAAAATAAGGATCTTTCTTTCCCTTTACTACAATCCTTCAGGCTATTTCATGTATATTTCCTCTTCCAGGTCCCCATGTAGTAACGTTGTCTTCTCATCCATTTATTCTATTTCTAAATAAAATTCTACAGCTAGAGACTTTAGTAATATAATGGAATTTAATTTTTCAACAGGGGAAAAAATTTCACCAAAGTTGATTCCCTCAACCTAGGAATATCCTTTCACTACCAGTTGAGCTTTGAACTTCTCGACTTGTCCTGTGACATTCATTTTCTTCTTGAATACCCATTTTGCACCAACAAGGTTTCTTCCACTAGGTAACTTGACTAAATCCCATATCTCTCTCTTGTGCAATGATTCCATCTCTTCGACCATGGCATCCTTCCATAGTTTACCCTCTGCCGAGTTGACTACCTTACCAACCAATTTGGACTCATCATCGATGGCAGTTAACACAAATGCAGAATGAAAGCCGAGTGGACTATACCTTTCGACTGGTTTTCTTACTCTTTCTGACCTCCTTACAACTGGAGTTTGTTGTTCCACCTCTTCCTTTGATTCAATCAACTCATCTGGATCATCTTCTTTGTTCCTCAGTTCAAACTGCACCATCTCAAAATTATTCTCGATCTGAACAATTTCTTCAGGATCGGACTTACCTCTAACTTCTCTGAATACCACATCTTGATTGTACACTTTTCTCCTTGATGTAGGATCCCAAAGTTTAGATCATTTCATTCCTTCTTTGTACCTAATGAAAATACATTTGACTACCTTCTTGTCCAGCTTGCTCCTCTTTTCCTTGGGAACATGCACAAATGGATCATGGCCAAATACTTTGAGATGTGAAACCGAAGGCTTCTTACCTGACCATACCTCATGTGGAGTCATTTCAACTAACGGTGACGAAGGAGACATATTCACCAAATATATTGAAGTGTCGACTACCTCCTCTTAGAATTTTTGTGCAAGCCCAACACATTGAGCATGCTACTTGCCTTGTCCATCAATGTTATGTTCATTCTCTTGGAAAGTCCATTTTGATGTGGGGTATATGGTATGGTATTTTGGCGTGATATGCCACACTGCTTACAAAACTAATCAAATTGTGTTCAATGGAATTCACCACTATTGTTAGTTATCAGCACCTTAATATTCTTATCTGTCTGTTTTTCTACAAGAGATTTAAACTCTTTAAATTTATTGAAAACCTATGATTTCTTCCTCAAAAAATATATCCATTGCTTCCTAAAAAAATCATCTATGAAGGGGACATAATACAGGGATCTACCATGTGAAGGCACTGTAACCAGGATAAACACATCATTATGCACCAATTATAGAATCTCATTTATGCAATGTTCACAAAAGTCAACTTCTAAACCACATTCAAGAAAACCTTCGACCATACCTTTGTTGTGCATAGATCAAAGTCTTGTTTCTCCAATGTGTCCCATCCTCTCGTACCATAGCATGGTCAGGTCAATTTTATCATGTCTTGTCAAGTTGGGTTGTAACGACTCAGCCTAAGTTGAGTTGAGTTGAGTTAAAGTCGAGTCGACTTCATGAGAAATGATGTTGTTGCATCCAGTCTTGTCGACATTCCCTAACAACTTATATAGGGTTCCAATCCAAACTCATTTCATTAATACCATCGCACCTCTAACCATCTTGCACGAATCCTTATGAAATAGAGTGTGCACTCCAACATCACTCATATTGTTGACATATGTCATGTAACACCCCAGTCACACAAGTTGGGCCATGCTACTACTTAACGCATTTTGTTAATTCTCTAATACCATATTGTTATCAATTCTACTTAAATTTCTCTGACACAACTCTGTCATTAATTAAAAACATATAGGAACTCTGCAATGCATAATTACATACATTTTCTTAATATATTTATACACAATTCATGACATAATTATACATACAACATAAATAACATAAACCCATGACAAAAATTGCATAAATATAATTGCAAACATGATTTAACACACAACTGACACTTATATTTTAAAATAAAAGACACCAACTGTGGGCAAACCTTCCATTTTCCTCCCAGCCTTAGACTGCACTGTTCACAAATCTCAATAGTGGGTCACCCCCAAGCTAGGGATGAAATCCACTTGGGAAAGGGTTCCCAACCAGGCTAAAGTATCTCACTCTACAGGAACTTGATCACAGGTAGCTCATCCACAGGTTACTCAATTACAAGAAATTTTGTCAAAGATGCCAATTCGCATTGTCATCCTATGGTCTCTTATTCCCCACATGCATGTCCCACCCTAGGAAGTGTACCCCTTATGTTCTCAACAATCCCTCGATTTCCCCACTTCCCTTTTAGGGCTTCAGAAACAGGTCTGACATGAAGTCTTAGAACCATGTTGTTGTATTTTGACACCTCGAGAAATACTTCCCAACCATTCTCTCACCTGGAGAAAATGCAATCCTTCACAAGCCTGATAACCCGCCCCTTCAATTCAATGTTCCACAAGCATGCCAACCCGCCTCTTCAATTTATCTCTCCAAGCTAAGTCATACACAGGTACATATGATAGTGTTCAACATATTGATCACAGTAATCATCAGGATCATTACAGCCATTAATCGGTTCACTCACTGAACAATTCTGTGACAAAACCGTCTCCCGCCCCCATGGCAAAACAATCAGCTTACTTACCCCTTTCCATGGTCTCCATCCCCTGGATTCTTCCTACTTGAATGGACTAAGTCTGAATCATTTGACTGCATATTCCCAACTTGACACTCGTTGTGTTGAGAATTGCCTTCTATCAACAACATGTCCCCAAATTGACACTTGTCATGTTGAGAATTGCTTTTAGCCACTTCTCCCCTCCCTCGGGCTTAGGATATAATATTATATCCTTACTTTGCACTTTTTAAGAAATATTAATAAAACATTCCTTTTTGGATCTAAGCCCCTTTAACCCAGCCCCCTTGACCACAGTTAGTGGAGTTTAAGCCCCCCGAACACTTTTACGTGTTCAATCTACCGTAGGGATGTATTTTCATTAATTTGTAGGTGATTACATTTACATCTCAGAACATAAGTATTGATCTTTACATATAGTCTCAACAACCTAAAAATACACAGTTCACACACTTAAAACTAGTGCATGCGGAACTTTTGGGCTACGCCCACTCTTTCCTCAGTGCGCCAACCTCGCACCCTTTCACATGTGAACATTACATCATGAATTTTATACAAAAAGGGTTATTTTTCCATTCAAAAACATGCACACTAAACTAATGTGTGCTGAATCCAGGGTTGCATGCCTTTTTCCTTCAGTGCCTAATATTTTAGCACTAACTCTTGTGTACATTTCATTTCTTAAGTTGTTTCAATTTCGGTGTGTTATGCTTGTGTACCTACATATATGTGCGCCAAGACATATAACTGCATGCTATTTCTCTCGGATATATATCAACTATGTTATCTTCCTTGTGAGTAAGTTTTACTAGAATAAAATAGGAAGCTTTTGTAAGCGTGTCCACTACCACCATGATAGAATCATGTTGTTTGTTAGTTCTGGGTAGCTTAGTGATAAAATCCATTGTTACCACTTCCCACTTCCACTCTAGAATGGGTAATGGCTATAGCAGACCAGCTGGATGTCTATGCTCAACCTTGACCTTCTGACATGCCAAACACTTGGAAATAAACTCAACAACTTATTTCTTCATGTCTGGCCAAGAATATTGGCTCTTGAGAGCTACAATAGTTTTCTAGTAACCTGGGTGTCAAGAATAAGGTACATTATGTGTTTCTCCCGATATAATATTCTTCAATTCCTGAGAATTTGGCACATAAGTTATGCCTTCGTATCTAATAATTTCATCCTCTTCTAGCTTATAGTCTTCAACTTTCTGTTGTAAGCTTCCTTGCTGAAGTTTCCCTTAACTCCATGTATTTATGATCTGTTTTAGAAACTTCTAGAATTATACCTTTCAAATTTGATTTACACATGCTAATGGTTGTAGCATGCATCTCATGCACCCTCCTGTTAAGTGCATTAGGCACCTTGTTCTCTTTACATTTGATATGTTTTATATCAAAATCATATCAAAGTTGGTTGATCAAACAAATATTTTAGACCACTATGGTTTGTCCTCATTTCAAATATTTTCCCCATGAGGTAGTGCCTCCACATATTCAAGGCATGCACTATGGATGCCAACCCCAAATCATGAGTTGCATAGTGTCTTTCATGCCCCTTCAACTTCCTTGATTCGTAGCACACAACATAACCATTCTGACTAAGGACTCCAAAATATCCCTCATTACATGAATCAATGCATACTATGAAATATTCATTTGGATCAACAATCCTCACTATTGGATATCTTGTTAGTAAATTCTTCAAGTGTTGTAAACTCCTTTCACAATCCAATGTCCACTCAAATTTCACACCTTTCTTCTGCAAAGAAGTAATTGAGTGTGCAATTCTTGAGAATCCCTCAATGAATCTTCTGTAGTAACCTACAAGACACATGAATGATCTTACTTTAGAGACATTTCTTGGCATTGGCCATCCTTCAATGGCTCTAATATTTTCTAGATCTACTACTATTACTTCTTTAGAGATGATATGGCCCAAGTAATGTATTTGTTTTTGGTAGAATGAGAACTTGCTCAATTTGGCATACAATTGATGCTCCCTCAAAACCTATAACACCATTCTCAAGTGTTTCTCATGTTCTTCTTCAGAAAGAATATATTAGAATGTCATCCAAAAAGACAATGAAAAACTTGTCCAAATAATTCATGAATACACCATTCATGAGACACATGAAGATATCTGGGGCATTTGTTAACCCAAATGGAACCAATGTGAACTCATATTGGCCATACCTTGTTCTAAAATAAATATTTTTGATGTCTTCTTCTTTAATTCTTACCCGATGGTAGCATGACCTAATATCAATCTTGGAAAATATTTTTTCATCTTTCAACTAATCAAAAAGATACTTGTTCTTCATAGTAACCTTGTTCAATTTCCTGAAATCAATACATAGTATCAAAGTTCCATCCTCTTTCTTCACGAACAATATAGGGGCACTCTAGGGTGACACACTTGGACATATATACCCCTTCTTCAGAAGCTCTTCAAGTTGCATCTGTAATCACTTTAGTTCAGGTGTACTCATCCTGTAAGGAGTCTTAGATACCGAAGTTGCTCCAAGCATCAGATTGATAGAGAAATTAATATCTCTTTTAGGTGGAAATCTTGGTATCTCCTTGAATACATATTCAAACTCTTTCAGAACTATGCGGTCTTCAATTTCTGACATGTTATCTCTAGGTGTCTCTTCCATTTGCGCATAAAATATTTGACACCCTTTTCTGTAACTCTTCTTCAGCTACAAGGATGAAACTTCTCTGACAATCACTGCTCTAGGAATCCCTTTTACTATCCTTAATTCGCCTCCCTCATCCAAGCAAGTAAATGATTTTTTATAACAATCTATGACAACACAGTGTTGATCCAACCAATCCATACTAATTAGGAAGTCATAGGAACCTAAAGGTATGATATTCAACTCTGCATTGGTGTTCAGTCCATTCAGGTTCATTGGACATGCTTTAACCATCTCACTAATCTTCCTTTTAGCTCATGTGGCTAGTTGTACCATCCAAGGTTTTCCAAGCTTGCTTCTTCGAAAATGAAACCTTTCCACCATCTTATGATCTAGATAACTATGACTATCTCTTGAATCAATTAAAATAGCAATGGGATGATTATTTGTCTAACCTTCAACTTCAATCATATGTGATTGATGTTAGCTTTTATAGCTCGGGAGGTACTCCACATGTTTTGTCTTGTATGCAGAAGTAGTGTTATATTTACACTACCAGGCACTTGACTTTGTAATGGTTTTTTATAAAGTTGTAATAAAGTGGTTCTTTTATGTAAGTGGATTTTTAATAAAGTACCTTCTAATATTAAAGTGACTCTATTTTATAAAGTGCACTTATGTTATAAATTGAAATTGTACTTTAATATTTAAGTGATTTATTTTGGAGGGAATGAATCATGTCCCTTGATCATGTAAAGGAAAGATTAGATATTGGCCTTTGGATTTAGGGATGGGGAAGGTGAAAAGACACTTGGAAGGTGAAAGGTCATTTTTGACTTATAAGAGAATGCATTGGTTAGTGTGCAAGACACAACAAGAGAAGAGGAGATTGAGAGATTTCTGAGAGAGCTTGAGAGACGAAAGTGAGTAGAAATTTTTTGGCATGGATTCCAAGGGATATTGGGCACATTTCCCAAGAGAAAAATTTATGTTTAGATGAGGATAAGATTTATTGTTGAATGCAAGTCGTACTGTATGGATTTGTACAGGCTGTATAGCAGCAAGTTTGGGCACAAAAATCAAGGCAAGTGTGGGTAAAATTTTCGATGCATATTTTGGTGAATTTTATGTTGGAGGTTGATCGTACAAGAGTGAAGGTACAACAACCTGTTGTGGGCACAAATATCGAGGTGTTGATTTCAACAAGGCCGTACAACTCTACTAATTTGGCACATTGTTTCTAGGAAGCAAATTTGTGGGACTATTGGGTGTTGTAAGTGATTCTTTTGGTTGATAAATGTAATTTTGTTGCTGATATACTTTCCTAAAGCTAATAAAATCTCTCTCTCTTTGGGTTTCCCCACATTGGGGTTTTCCCTGACTGGTTGCTAAATTTCTGAGTTTTACATGGATGTGTAATTGTTGTTCATTGTGTTTATTCCACTGCAAAAGCGCTTGGCAATGTGTGCTTTTACTCATAATATTTTATGAATGTGGGTTTATACATTTCAAAGTTCATAGATGAAAGTTATCTCTAGGTTGCCAAGTGTATGGAAAAATTTCGTGCATGCTGATTTTGTTATTAAATTTCTACATGGTATTAGAGCTTGGGCTCTAAGTTACAATGAGCAGTGATATTTTTGGGAAATCTTTGAAGGGGGAAATCTGTTGTTTGTTTTCCATTAAAAAATTGACATGGATATAATTGTTTGCATTAGGTATGAGGACCGATTAGATGGGATTTCCAACTATTTGCAATGGTGATTCGGATTTATGAGAGGAATGAAAGGAATAACATATTGAATACAATAACATAAAGATACATAGAACAACAACAAATATCCAGTGAAAAATAACTTCTATTGAATAAATAAAATAGGCTGAAACTGTAAAACTACAAAACTAGAAACAACTTGCTCGAATGGTGGTAGATATCTCTGAGATGAGATGTGGCTCGCTATTGCTACAAATTATTTTGTTCACTCCAGTGATCAACTGACAACATGTGCTTAACTCATTTTCATGTTCCCTGAAAATATTAAAAGAGACTTTGTCCATGAGAAAAGTGGTTTTCTTTTCCGCTTTCAAAAACTATAACAAGGAAGGTCATCGCACCCTATTGTATGCATGGGGTGCAATGACGCCTGATCATCACACTCTACACTAAAACTAGACTACAACGTTGTCGTAGGCTTCCTGTGCATAGGGTGTGACGATGCTTAAGAAAAGGAAAAGTCTAAATTCATGAATGTTCTAGAAGGGAATGTTCTAGAAGGGAATGTTCTAGAAGATGAGGTGGCCTCTGATCGGTTTGGATCTTACTCACTTCTTTGATTTAGTGGGATCATCCTAATCCCCTTATCCATCTCTCTTTCACCCTATTTAAAGAGGGATCTCTTATGGAAAAAGCTAAGGTTTGCAAGGGCTTGAATATGCATGAAGAGTTCTACTACAAATTATACTTGAGAGCTTTGTTTTAGTTCTGTAAGTCAGATTGTGGATCTTATTCATCAAAGGCATTGGAGCAAAGGTGTGTGTGTTGGAGAAAAGAGCCATTGAAAGGGACCTTGCAACATCAAGGCATGGGTTGTATTTTCCACTTTCCATTTAATATAATGAAACAATACATTTCTTCCCTATAAAGGTGTCTTTACTTTTATTGTATAACTCCTTGATCGTATACATAGAATTCATTGGAATATATATATCTTCGTTCTCTCTCTTTGTTGGTTTGTGCTTCTTAAACAGGTTCACCATCCCACAAACTCAAAGAAGGAGCCACAAGGATGAATCTAGTGAGGATCAAGAGTCATTTAAAAGGTATGTCACTTGTACCTCTCTAAACTAGTTTATATGACAATGAAGTCTAAGGTGAAGTTTGTATTATGTCTTGTTTTGTTCTAGCTTCCTATGGAAGTTAGGGAGATTCGTTTATGTCCGCACTTACCGATTAGTTCAATAAAGAAATTGGCCACCATACTGGGGATATGACCCTTTTTTGTTTTTTACCTCTTATTTTATTTTAGCATGCCTTCTTTTGGTTAATTTCATTCTCTGAGTCTATGGGTGATCCATATTGACTCTATGGGTCTGAAGGTTCATTGAGAAATTTTTTCTTTCTCCCCATTTTTCTTTATTTTTATAGATCATTGCAATGTGTCCTATTCTCATCTTGTGACGATCCTTTGTCATCGCACTCTACTGGTCCAAACCAGTGCGATGATGTTGCACTATACCTTATTGATAGTCCGCGACGATCCTAGATCATCGCACTATACTCCTTTGCATCCTGCGACGATTCCTGTAGGAATTGTTGGGTGATCGCCATTTTTCTTTTCTCTACCTAGTTTTGTCTTTACTACTTGGGATGAACTTTTGACACTAGTGAATGATTGATTTACAAATTTTAAGCCTACATTTGATCGATTTTCAGAAATTGAAAGTCTTCTTTATAAGTTTTGCAAGTTTTGCTTTTGATTTCTTGTCACAAGGGTATAATCTCAAGATTTTGGTCCTGGGTGCTTGTTTGATAAGGGGTCCTTTATGTTTTTTGAGTTTTGGATTGTTTTTACTTTCTGGATTGTTAATTGATTAAGAGACAAATTTTGTTTGTTTTTGACAAAATGTTTTCTTATTGTTTCATTTTTTGCTTACATTGTGAGTTTGATTTGGGAATCGTATTGAGAATGTGCTAGTTTTGTTGGACCATGCTTTCTTTTCTTCATTATATATCTGATCTAATTTGAGAAAGAAAGAATTGAAGTTATTTTTCTTTTTATTAGTCCTTGCAAGAAAATTGTTTCATTCAAATATTCGCAAAAAGAGAAAAATTGAAAAATTTAGTAGTTTTTTATTATTTGGAATCTTTTTCATTCAAAAATTGAGAAATTGTGTTTCGTAGATTTTGTATTCTAAAAAGAAAAACCTTCTCCCTATTGTAATTAGAGTTCATTGAATTAAACGATTGCATATCATCTCTTCTTTCATTTTATTGGGTCAAGGTCAAATACATCATCAGTTTCATTTATGTTTCCCTTTTGAGTAAGTAACAACCTTTAAACTACTGTGTAATTTTAAAATTTATTATCAAATTTTATTTTCTAGAAATTTTCGACACCAACATTAGCTAGGATAGTGCTTTGGAATAGGTTGTAAGGTACACTCTCCAAAGCATCAAAACATACAATAGTATCTTATGATAGGGAGAGTTCAAATCCACTTGCTACATTTTGTATTGGGAAGCTCTTCTAACACAAGGGTCAATCACAAGGTCGCATTAGGACTGACATAGTTACTCACCCAACTTTTTTGGTCTTAGTGTAGAGATTGTGCATATTATTGGGGGTCACTTGAAAAGAAAATCATGTGGGGAAATTCTCGAGTTGATTTCAGGCTTAGATAGCCTGCCTTTGCATGTGGATCGGACTATCGATTGTTTCCCCAGGCATCATTGTCGTAATTGGTAACCTTAGTGGCCTATATATTCAAAGTCTTTACACGAGGTAACTGTGGAGGGGAAATTTTTCACGGTACCTGGAATCAACGTTGGCCAAACTCACTATGATCCTTTGAGGGTATACCCATGATTATGTGTGGGATATTGCACCAGGGTTTAAGTTCGTTAAGAAGGTCGTCAACGTAACTTTTCCACCTGTTTTATCCTAGCCCTTTCTTGTCTTGATTTCATGACGTTGGATTTCATCACCAACTAGTGACTTTGAAATAAGAAGGTTTGTTTGCGTCTATGATATCTAGATTTTATTAGTGAGTGTTGTTTGTTTCTCTAGTTGGCCATAGATTTATTTCATTCTTTATTTGGTGCGGACAACATTGGCCCTCCCCGTTCACGTAGGATGCAAGGGTTACCTTCGGAAGATCTGAAATCATACACTCCTTTACTTCCTAACTCACCAGAGGGTTCTCCTGAAGGAGAAGTCAATAATGACGTAACCTCTAATATTGACGTAGCCTCTAATATTGAAAGCTAACATAAATCCAAACATACAAATACACAACATACCTCGATGGTCGAATACCTCCCCAGGAGACAATACCATGTCCAGGTCCCCCCGGAAGTCCACCCCAGCATAAGGGAACTGAAGTATGACTTGCGGCATCTGTCGCCATATCTACGCCGCCTGTGCCGTAAAATAATGCCCGCCTTCGCCACCACCGTGGTGAACCAAAATCGTGGACCACCACCTCAAACGCAGCTCTCGTACCCCTAGTGCCTCTAATAGCACCCTCGGGCGCAACATTGGCACCCTCTCCAAGAAATAGGCTACCAGGATCGAGCCGAACGCGAACTCCCCGGTACCTGTGGATCGACATCGATCCAACTGCGCGATCATCTGTGCGTGCAGCGTAAGACCCCATGCAAAGTGCTCACGACCCACCACCACCCTCTCCATCACCGGTAGCTGACCACCACTAATCCGTTGGGTCACCAGTGACCCATACACATGAAGAATCATCGCCGCTACGCAACGATGCAACAGGGAATCCAGACTGCTCACACTCACTACAGTCCCCGACATGAATTTGTCGCCTGAGTAATATCACCCAGCAAACTCCTGCAGAGATGTATCCCTCGGCAGCACAGGCTCTGCCGACAGTGGCGTTCCCCGGAAGGGAAGCCCAGTAAAAAAATAGATATCCTCCACTGCAGTGAAGGGGATCTTCTCTCCTCGCACGAGGAAGCAGTGAAGATCCGAACTCCACATTCGGAGTAGGAACTGGAGTAAGTACTCATGTGTCCATATCAACGGACACTCAAAGAACTTTAGCAACCCACAGGTTGCTAAAGCAGCTCGCACCTCAGGCCCTGCATTGGCCACAGCATCTCGTAACTATGACCAGTCTCGCTTACGCCACCGAACATCCATAGTCACTACTGGCCACCTGCACACAACACAGAGTCCTATATCAGCTTATGCAACCATCCAATGCATCAAAAAGACTCATTTTTTTTACCCTTCAACCTTGCCTCTTAGGTGCGGTTTTACCACCCATAGGCGTGCACGCATGCGCGCCTATTCACTATACAGGCGCACACATATGCGTGCCTGTTTTTCTCCCAGGCGCGCTCGTGAGTGCGCCTGGTCACAAAACAGACGCGCGCTAGGGCGCGCCTGTCCAACCCACAGGCGCGCACTAATGCACACCTGTACACCTCACAGGCGCACCCTTAGGGCGCGCCTTAATTTCCCCCCCACGCGCACTAATGCGCGTTTATTCAATGGACAAGCGCGCACGTATGCACACCTTCCACTGAATCGCCTGTGCATGTGGGCCCACACCCTACCAAAAAACCCCTCTAAACCCCTGTATGGCCCCCCGTACCTACCCTGCCCAAAAATTGGAAACCTATTTCTATGCAGGATGATCAGACCACTAACCTGCAACTCGCACACCGTCGATCGGATACCTCGTGCTCCCTGAATCACCCAATCTCCTCTGAATCTGCTTGGAAACTCACTGTAGCAGTAGGTACAAATGAGGTGGCAATGTGGGCCCTACAGCTATATATAGGCCTTTTTCCAAACTTCCAGTCACCATTCCGGGAGCCCACGACGTCCATTTTTCGAACCATCTTCAGCCACGGGATCAGCATCCCACCATCTACATCACAGCTCTCCCTGGGCCACTTGTCATCCTGAGCCCCCGGGGTGCCTTTTTTCATATCATGGTCAGGTACGCACGTGCATTGACACATTTATCTAATACATGCTCATCTCTTAGATTCTCTTCAGATATTGTTCACTTTGGGTATTTGGTTGTTCTATGTGCAGGTACGTGATCCTCATCTCTCAACATCATTCCTTCAGGTATATATTCAGCACTGGCATGTAGTCTCTCCCACTGTATTGCATTTTACATTTCTAGTCACACCCTCTGATATTGGCCTCTAGGATACCCATTCTCGGCTCTGCAGTACTCACACCTCCCTTTGCATCTTCAGTACTGTAACCCGGTAGCATTCTCACCCACATGAGTTGTCCCATTCATAGCACCTTTCGGCACTTTCGACACTCATGTTTTTCTTCATTATCCTTTAGGGATGGGAGTCCCGATAGTCTTTCATCATGTTGCATATTAACCACATACTCCTTCTCCTCATTTTGCTAAGATTTACCACATGGACTCCCCGATTATCACTTTATGGTTCTATTCTCTTTTACCTGCACACCCGCAGGATCATGAACCCTCCATTTCATCCACCATCAGTTTGCCCATCTGCGAACCTATCTTCGTTTCACCTACCTCATACAGAAACTCACCAATGGGGCCCCCACCCTCCATCAGTTTTCCCAGAAATTTCTTCCCTCCCGGGGGCACTCATTTCACACTGGGGCACCCGTTTCTGTATTTGTACATTTTTTCCCAAAATTATTCATTATTTATTGTACAAACGCCTTTAGTTCCATTCATTACATTTTCTTTTGTCGTCACCGTTGGCGAATTGCTTTTTTGGCCACACACAACCCATGTCACCCTTGGTTGGAGCATTACTTATCATCTTCCCTCACCAGCATCGTCCATATATTCAGAGTACTCCACAGGTCACTTACCTCTACCCTCTGAATTTGTTCACCTTGCCCCGCCTCTGGCACAACTTATCCTCGATCTTGGCGTCCCCCTGACACTCGACCTTGTCACACGGTTGCGGCCATTGTTTATCTCATACATCCTCCAGCCAAGGGAAGTCTTTATTCTTCCTACTACTTGACTTCGTCCATGTACCTATGTCACTTCTTCACCAGATTCCATGGAGCCCTTTGCTCCTGGGAGTCGCGTCCCCCTTTTCTTGTCGACATCAGCACAATTTTCCAGAAGGGAGATAGTATCTTGATTCTCATTTTCCATTCCATGAGAGATATCGGATGGCATAGGGGGAAACACCATTGCTCCTTGATGTCATTGACCCCCATAACATTCGACGCCAACACTTTCTCATGTTTCGGTGGGTCTTACTTTGCGACCGTTGCAGTTATCATTATTATCAGTTTCTGAAGACCTCTAAACTTGGCAGGGCCATCACTGCCCGCATCATCGTCGCTACTTGTTACTGCAACCATTGCCTATCGTTCAGTGTATGTTCCTTTGCAACATTGTCTTCTGCCTTTATCATTACTGTCCCCGAGGGCGCTGCAGTTGTCTACACCAACATTTACATCATCTTTTTTCAGAGTTACATAACACGAGCATGGGGCATGCCCGCCTCGTTTGTACACAGTTGTATATTGTTATGCACCTTCTGGAAGATCGGGTTCTACAGGTTCCTTTATTCTCCAAAGGATTTCTCTACACGGTCCCACTATTTCTTTTCCTTACAACACCATTCTCAGTAAAAGAAACATTGATGGATTTCAGCTATCTGTATGCTCCTAACCTCATCCATCAGGGGGCATCTGTTATCACTGAAATTTCATCCACACATGGCGACAAGAACTCAGCATCATCAAAACAGGAATGAAGTCATTCATGGCACATGATTAATTCCACAGCATTGCAAAAGGGTCAAAAACTATACAAAGTAACCAAAAATTGAAGGGCGCTTTACAGAATCTGGGTGCGCACCCAACAGGGCATGTATACCTTCTTTACTTCTGATTTCCTCTGAAATTCAATTTGTGTATATAATGAATGTATAATTATATGTATTTATACCATTTATGACACTTCCTTTTAACATTAGGGCTGACTTGACACTTTCTTATTTTGTAATTCTTTTCTTTAATTATCTTTAGGGCCTACATGTACTTCCTTCTTAAATTCACTTTGTCATCTTCAAAAATTCATTTCTCCTCAACCATGAGGATCCACGTGATGTGCCACATACCAATGGAAACAACATGATGTATATTATCCATCCATGGTTGTTGTATCTACATGTGCATCATCCTTCATGTCCAAATACCTTCATCAATCTTGTCATCCAAAACCAATGTCTAGGGTTGACATCAATGACAACAACCAATCTTCCAACATGTGTAAGTCACGAAATATCGTTTAATAACGATTAATTAAAAGTTTAATCATACTTAATATATTGCTAACCAGCATTTCTGGTAATCGGAGAATTATCATTCATCACATCCAAAAAACCCCGAAGCATGAAGTCCCGAAAAGTATTAAATACTTAAACGTGATTATTTTAACATCTAAACAAAAATTAATGATATAAATTGGTTTTTCGCACTTTCACATTTTGGGACTCTTTAATGATTTTTCATCCAAAACTTCCGGTATCGAATCACCAATATTGGGAAGCATTTATTATGGCTTAATGGAAATCTTTTAGGGCGTAAGGCGCATATCTCCAGTTGTACTCTCCCCATTAAAACAAAAAAATTCCTCATCTGTAGAATCACACTCAAAATTAAGGCATACTAGGGGTGGATAAGAGATTTTTATTTCAAATTTCATTCTCGCTTCCAAAAAAATAGTAAATTTCACTCAAAGAAAACTTACGCCTTCTGCTCTGTAACAAGTACTCATTTTTATCACAGACATCATGGAACCCAGGAAAACTTTGAAGAAGAGTGATGAGGTTGGTGAAGGCTCAAATCCAAACTTGAACGTTCTGTCCAATACCACACCACACATTGTAGACTCGGTCAAGTCTTGGATGTAGATTTTCAGAATCTTGGAGCACGAAGGCATGAATTTCCCAGATGATTTTGGAGAAGAAAAGACTGATGATACCGGAACTAAACTCAGAGTTATAGTAGAGGCCAAACTTCATAAAATATCTACATGGCCAAAGCTCATGCCATACAATGACATGATAAATTGGGCTTTGATGAACACCGATGTGCAGACCAGGAGCATCATAAATCATCAAAAATTCATTGTTGGCTCTTTCAATCCAGAACACATTCAAGTAATGTATAAGCTATCCCCTATTTCTAAATATATTTATAATGTAGAATTCATAGAAGAGTTTCAACGAAAGGAATGTATAGAATCTGATCAAACCTATCTAGATATAATTAAAACATGGTGGGGCATTCCAGTGAAATTTAGAGCTGATTCCCATGGCATTTATGCCACCACGTCATTAAATGAATGCATGATCTATATAGGTATGATGTTATGTAGACTTTTTTGGAGGAAAATCCCTACCCATTTCCCGGCGGAATGGGTACCAATTATGCATGAAGTAGTCAAGGGTTTCACTTTCAATTGGGATAAGATTCTATCAGATAACCTAACCAAGGAGATTGTTCAGTACCAAATGGAAAATTCAAAAGGCCAAGCTACATCTTTTTATATGTCTGTGTATGTCATGGATGCTATCTGTTATATGACCCCTTTTCCATTGATGAATTGGAGCTGGAACTCAACCTATGCAGAACCCATCCATTTTTATCACTCTAAACTATGGGAAGAAAAATTAAAAGATTTCTTTTATGAAATTTGTCACTATGTAGTGATTCCTATGCACCAAATATTGTATGGTTATCCAACCCCACAGATTTCGGAGCAAATCATGGGAAACCTCAAAACAGTTGCAGATTGGTTTATTGAAGAGAATCTATCTTATATCAGAGTCTTTGGATGTTCGACCCCCCCTCATGCTCTCCCAATATTTCTTCTTGACAGACTAGTGTGCAGAGAAGTGGCTTACCAAATAATAATAGGAGGCATCGGCAAAGAGTTAAAAGCAGTTCAAAAGAAGCTGCAACATTAGAGGACATTAAATTGGTGGATGTTGAACTCAGAAGGCATGATCCATATCAAGTTGTGGGAAATCATCTAGCTCATTTCAATATGAAAACATATGAGCATGAAGACTCCCCCTGTGATGACATATTTAAAGGAATCAAAGCTTATGAGGAGATACAAGACAAAGTCCAAGCATTATCCACTAACCTACAGGCCATATTTCTTGCTTTCCAAAATCACAGACGAAGTGGGTTTCCCAAGATACTACAGGGAGAATTGATAACCCCTCCTTCAGAACAAGAAAGTACACCTCCAAGTTTTGAACCAAAGTCTTTGGATAAAAAGACTACAGAGGAAAACCCAAAGAATCTCGAAGTGTCTTCACAAAGATCATAAACTTCACAGACAAAATGTCCAAGGTATGAAACAGAGTTTAAATCTGAGACACCTTTAAAACCGAATCAAATGACTTTTCCTTTATCGTCAACTATTCTTGCCGGTACACCAAAAACAGCAGAAGGAGCACAATTCACAAAGTTAGGCAGTCCTATTACAACATTGACTCATTTACAATCAAGTTTTGGGACTCCCCATATTTAAGCTATATACATAAGTGATCTTACCCCAATCTCTATTGAAGAAATTCCTTCCTCTAACTTGTTTTTTTAGTACAAAAAGGAAAGCTATAGTGAAAAAAGAAATGCACCTAAAAGAAGGTACAATGGTAAAAAATCACAAGGTACTTGTGGATGGAAAAAATATAGAAGAGGAAGACTTTGTTAGAGAGTTAGCAGGCTCTTTGGGAGAATTTGCAATAGCCAGCTTATTCTCAGTGGATAATCTGAAAGCAAGGCTGAAGCAGAGGAATCAAATGATAGCTCAGTTGTAAAGTCAAATAAGGAATACAGAGAATAATATTAGAGATGAGATAAATAAAGGACTTGAACATGCCAGAGCTGTTGACAAACAGGAAATCCAACTGCTCAAGACTAGTCTAGACAATATGTATAAGAAGATACAAGTGAGTCAAGGGCAGGTCATCTAGCAAGAAGAATTTGCAAGATACCAGATCTAATAAATACGCAGAATAGAAATAAAATGCTAGGAATGGCAGAATAACAGTAATATAACCAGCATAATCATCCACAATACCACATAAATAATATGAGAACAACAACTGAAATAACACTTTGATTTAAAAGGCAATGTTCACAGGCCTCTTCGAGGGGGAAACCTCCAGTTGAGCAGCACTCTGTTACAATAATCTCCAAGCTAGGGTTTTCATACCCTCGACCCTTATTTATACTAAATATGTCTATTAAGAGAAGCCTCTAGAGGGAGATCCTTCTAGAAGAGGAAGCTTCTATTAGGTCTTCTTACATCTGCCTTATTCTATTTTATTGAAAGGCCTTATTAATATTGACCTTTATTACATCTGAATACATTGATCTACC
>JZKD02S1815937.1:330676-359420 GCA_000966675.3 Picea glauca
AGGTCTTCTTACATCCGCCTTATTCTATTTTATTGAAAGGCCTTATTAATATTGACCTTTATTACATCTGAATACATTGATCTACCTATGTGCGGGTTAGGACCTTAACAGAATTAGTAAGGAAGCTACAAGCTAAATTGAGTTTTACTAAAAGCCAGGTTGTAAGCCCAGACACTGGAAGTGCATCAAAAGCTAGAAGTAGAACAGAAAAGCCTATTTTCTAAAGTAGAGATCATTCAAAACCATTTTCGGGAAGTAAATCAATTATTAGATAACATTGCTTTCAAAGAAAAAGAGGCTACATTAGCTCGGGCCACTTTTCAAAAGGCAGACGTATTTTCGTCTAGAGAAGAGGTACAAGTAACCCCCAGATTGACTGTCACAGAACAAATCAAGGGTGATATCATACTAAAGGTATGGGAAGCCAATATAACCGCAAGTAGGAAAATGGCCAAAGATATAAAGGAAGAATGTGAAGAGGATTTTGATTTGATAAATAAAAAATCACTAGGCATTGGAAAGGATGATTGTACTGGAGTGCTAGGACAAATAAATGTTATAAAGAATCAATTGGATGTCAAAGAAAATTTAAATGAAGCTCAGATTGAAATTGCACAGTTGAAAAAGGTTGACGTCGCTCAAATGGATATATGGATGGTAAAGACAAATTTACAGCTACTGTTGATAAATTTTGAAGGTAAAAGGATGGAAGACAGGTTGCCAAAATTACAGAGAAAGTTATACCTTTTTGCGGCAAAGGATATGACAGAGCCTTCCAGAATTTTGGTACAATTCCTAAGTAGGTGCGTCGAGTGTCTCGGGCCAAGTGAAGCAAGTATTTCAAATAAATAATGAAGCAATAAATGTTGCTCATTATACTGGCATATGTAAGAAGATAGAAAAGAAACCAACGAAATGGTTCAAGTCTTTATTTTGTAACCATTAATATCTAGGAATAAGGAAATCTCCAATCATCTAAGGTTGGTAACCTTTGTATAAATATAATTTCAAAATACTTAGAGAAGGATTTTTTTTGGCCGATTGTAGCAGATAAATCTCTCCTTGAAAAGAATTAAGACAAATGCAAATTGGAGACTCCATATTCGTTCAATCCTGAGTTATGTGTTCTTTCTGTTCTTTCATATTCAATATCATTTTCCATATATCTTTGATGAATGTATAACTACAACTTAGTAAAACATCTACTGTGGTTACATATTTATTTCGTATCTGATTCTTTACAAATTTTCCTCTGTGTTTTCTATTAGTAGACATAAGACCTGTAAATTATTTAGATTACCATATCTTCTGCTTCATTAAAGGGTTTCTCATCTAATTTCTTCTTTTGTTTTAGAGTGAGATTCTTCCATGTTGATGCCTCACTTTGTTTTAACAGCTTTATGTTCTTCCTTCATCACATTCACTATTTTCAAATTTGACTCAGACATGGGAAACAACCTCTGAATTGTTATGCATTAATTCAACTTCAAGAATTTTTCTCATATTATTGAAAATAGAAAAAGCGAACCCAAAACAAAAAATCTTTAACTTTCTTTCTCCATGATTGTACCTATTGTAAGAAAGCCTAATATTGAACCTAGTTTAAACGATCACACCAGTATTTCTTTAACTTTGTTTAATACCATATTATAAACTTCCACCACCCAGGTTGAACTCGAACGTTCATGGGCATCCATTGAACAGGACATAAACATCCAGGAACGATTAGAAGCTAGACAAAGACAACCTAGAAATCAGCCATAGCTTCTTTTCCTAAAGAATTGATTTCCTTTTCATTTATCAGAAACCCTCTTATATTTTTAGATGCCTTGACATTATAATTTGAAGCCTTAAGTATAAACTCAAGAACAACATCTTTTTGGCACCGTTGTCAGGGAGCGAAGAATCAAAGTTATTTTTCCCTGGGAGAACGACATTGTTAAGATTCTTTCTTTGATAGTGAACAAATATTGAATGCGGTATAAGGATAATTTTTTATATTTCACTTGGTGACTCCACAATTAATAAACTAGCTTTTAATCGAAAAAATACCAGGAAGAATCCAGACGACAAATAGACCTCACCTATATCCAATCCAGAAAATATTTTGAAACCAAGAAGATACCTTAAACAGACTTCTTCATCGATAAGTAATACTTATCAACCCAAACTCAAGAAGTCAAATACCCAACTCCTTTACGGAGAAACATCCATCGATAGAATCGAAACCCTAGAAACTGAGTTGGTGTTACCTGAGTTTAAAATCAAACCTTTTCCAACCATCTCCTTTACCACTAGAGGTAAAAGATATATCTCGCTTCCCGCTTCGATTGACATTTCTTCAGTTCCTGAAGTTCAGTTTCCAATCTCTCAAAACTTTGAATATTATACTGTATACCTTGACTTGACTCCTATTGGTTCCCCTGTATACACACCCTATGAGTTTGAAGAAACCAGTCCCCGTTTTCCAAGTCCCACTTTTTCAAGTTTTTTGTCCCTTGACGATCAGTTTCCCAAAACCATCTCACCCCATCCAGACACAACCGAAGGGTTACCATACACATTTAAAATTCTTCTTTATCATCTCCAAGTTTCACCCTCTAAAATATTAATGGCTGCAGTAGGAGGAGGTGGGGTTGGGGGTGGTGTCGTAGGTGGTGCTAGAGGAGGGGGAGCAAGCAGTCAAGTACCACTCCCTAGAATATTTTCCAAAGTAGCTGCTAGGTATGCTCCTTTGGTCCTCCCAGTTCCTCTCCATGATCTACCCGAAAATTACATGAAAAATATGTCGAAATTCACAAGAGAAGGGGATTTAACCACAATTGAACACATTAATTTCTTCGATCAATTCGTTGATATCCTTGGCCTTAAAAATGAAGATGTTTATTCAAGAATCCTAGTTCAAAATTTTGAAGGATAGGTGAGAACCTAGTTCCGAGGACTACTGACAGCTTCCATAGGATCATACAATGAATTAGAAAGCGCATTTCTCAGACAATGGGGAGAAAGGAAAGATCACCTTTACTATCTGACTGTGTTTGGGGCTTTAAGGAAGAAAAATTCTGAAATAGTTGTTGACTTTACTTAAAGGTTTAATAAATTGTATAATAAAATTCCAACTGAGGTTAAACCTTCCCAACCTCCAGCGAAAGTAACTTTTTCTTGGGATTTTGACCCTGATTTTGCTCTGTTGTTGAGAGAAAGGAGATCTATAGACCTCACTAAAATGCAATATGATGCTTTAGAAATCGAGTCAAATATGATGGCATCAGGAAAGTTAAAAAAAAAATTTAATACAGGAAATAAAGAAACTAGATGGTTCAGGGAACAAGCAGGACCCTCGGGAAGTGGAAGATCCTCGGAAGATAAGATGGATGACATGGTTAAAATAATCAAAGAGTTGTCAAATAACATCTCGAGAATGGAATTGGACCAATCAAAGAATGATCAGTTCCCTAGAAAGGATTTCAGAAGGAATCCTAAGCCTCAAACACAACAAAGACAAATTAAAAATGAAGACCAAAAGATTCAAGCCCCCTTCAAGAATGAAAATTTTATAGGAGGAGAAGACATGCAAAGGTTTGAGGAGTTTGAGGAAGATATCAATAATATTGGTGACGATTGTCAGGAACTTTATTTGATGAGACAAGATTATGAAAAATCTCTAAACAAAGAACGTTGGTCTAATAACGATGAGAGTATGAATATCACAAATGATTCTACTTATCAAGGAATCGTCGATAACATAATGGCCGAACTCCAACAAAAATATAATCTGAGGCCTAGAAACATAAATGCCACAACTGCCCCACTGAAGAAAATCTTGCCGAGAGGGGAAACAGACGAGGCACCTCCAAAAGCTGTTGAAAGGCAGATGGTTAAAAGAAATACTACTGATACACAGTCTATCATGAAAAAGGTAGAAGAAACATCAGTTGTTAATTCAAGAACAACGAAAATTCCCATAGTACAAACAAAAATAGCTGAAACAAAAGCACCACAAATAAATAAATCAAAAAAAAGGGAAGTAGAAACCCAATCTAGAGAGGCTGAGAAGATAGCAGGAAGTTTTAGCCTAGAGAATGAAATTAATAAAATCAAGATCCATGTACCTCTAGTCGAACTATCAAAATTCCCCACATACAAGAAACAAATCGCCAAGATGATAAATTTTTCAGAGACCGAGAGTCAGGCTGACGTTATAAATTTGGAAGATGATAAACCAAATATAATCTTTGGCTCACACTTTGAAGGTGCCAGAGATACTTTTTCTCCCTTTTATATTATGCTAATTGTACATGATAGTCTGCTTCATAACTGCATGTTGGATTCTGGAGCTTCTCATAATGTGATTCCCAAAGGTATAATGGATAGACTAGGTCTCAAAATTACTCGGCCATATGGATATTTATATGCTTCTGATTTGAGAAAAGTCAAATGCATGGGTATGATTAAAGATTTAGTTGTTAATCTTGCGCAGATTCTTGTAAAAAGCATTCTGATGGATGTGGTTGTTGCTGATATACCTCCAAAGTATGGCATGTTGTTATCCAGGTCTTGGGGTGCTAAACTCAGAAGATCCCTTCAACTAGATATGACATATGCCACCATCCCAGTTTTCGGTGGATAGTTCACTTGTCTGTATAGAGAAACAAGGTTGGCATTTACAGTAAGTGATCTGCTAAATCCAAATAATTACCCTATTTATATCATGGATCAAGATTTAGGAAATTTTATTTTATCAATAGATGATGACTTAGAAAATTGTACAGAAAAAATTGTACAGAAAAAGAAAAAACAAAAAAACCAAATAAAGATGTGTATACTACTGGGGTTTGGAAAATGTTTTTCGATGGGGATTCATCTTATGAAGGAGTAGGAGTAGGAGTGCTATTTGTGGCAACTGACGATGAGTTCGTGATTCCTTTTTCTTACAGGTTACAGTGGAACATAGATTACACTAACAATGTATGTGAATATGAAGCCTTGGTTTTAGGATTAGAAGCTGTCGGGAAATTAAAAATCAAGAATTTAGAAGTCTATGGCGATGTTGAACTAATCGTAAAACAAGTTAACCATCAGTACCGGGCTAAGCACCCAAGGTTGATATCTTATAGGAATTGTGCCTCGGATCTAATCATGAATTTCTTCTCCTCGGTTAATGTGCATTACATCCCTAGAATAGAAAATCAACAGGTAGATTCATTGGCCAAAGAGGCCTCAACATTTGTGCCTCTGACTATTTTCAAACTTAAATACCATATAGAGATGAGGCATAGACCTTTGATACAGAATAACATACAACATTGGCAGGTTTTTGAGGATGATGAACAAATCAGGAAATTCTTAGAAATGGTAGATGACTTCATCGAAACACATACTGACCAAGAAAACCAAAATGATCCTGCTTGGATTATGCAAAAAGGGGAAGACCCTCAAGAATTTCAAAATAAAATTGCTAATTATCATATGCTTGTTCTAAAAAATAATCAGATCCCCAAAGGTCTGATTCCCTTGGAGCGATTATTTAACCATGATGACATTCCTTTTAAATCCACCTTACAACCTTAGTCGGAAGAAGTTGAAGATTGTGACATAGGCACCATAGAAGATTCTAGTTTGGTAAAATTATCTAAGTACCTTCCCCCTGAAATAAAAAGTAAATATGTTGAGTTGTTTAGATAGTATAAATATGTTTTTGCTTGGTCTTATGACAAATTAAGAACTTATGACACTACTATAATGGAACACAAAATTCCTCTGAAACAAGGTGTCAAACCTTTTAGGAAAAAACTCAAACAGATTAACCCTATCTTGTTGCCTATGATAGAAAAAGAAGTAAAGAATCCTATAGAAGCCAAGATCGTTGTCCCACTTAGATACTTTGAGTGGGTAGCCAATTTAATTTCAGTAAGAAAGAAAAATGGTGAAATCAGATTGTGTGCAGACTTCAGGAACCTAAACAAATCATCACTCAAAGACAATTACCCATTGCCTAAAATGGATCACGTTTTAGAGAAAGTAGTAGGAGCTAACAGGATGTCTATGATTGATGGCTTTTCAGGCTACAATCAAATTTCAGTCCATCAAGATGATAAAGAGAAAATTGCATTCACTAATCCTTGGGGTACCTTTATGTATGACAAAATGCCTTTCGGTTTAATGAATGCAGGATCAATGTAACACCCTGTTTCCCCCAATTTGTAATTAATCATAAAATAGGAATTACCATGCTAAGGCATGTGGACAATGTAAATGTATTATTGTTGAGTTTCCAATAATTGACTGTGGGGGTGAAGCCTTGAAATTACTAGCCATGATATGACTAGAGGAAGAATGTGAAAACTATACGAGAGGGTTCATTATATCAAATAACCCCAATTTCCCTTGATGAGGATGAAAACCTCCTTCGGATTCCAAGGAGAGAAATCAGTTAATGAAGAAAAAACTGGTGGTCGAATTACCAACCACCCCCATGAATGGAAACATTGGTTGTCAGCCCAAAGTATTGTAGAGACCTGCATACCTAAGGTTCCTTCTGACAGAAGGAACAGGATAGGTCAACAAAAACCTTCCAAGGTAAGATAAATACACACGAGGGCAATGAGAGGAGGGGGAAATCTCACAAGAGAGATGCACGGAGCTCTCCAAGGGATGATGAACATAAGGCTATGATTCTGATGCTAGGTGAGAATATGATGAACCTCGTCGAGGCCATAACAGAGAGAAATCTATGAGAATTGCAGAGAACAGGACCCGAATAGAAGCTAAAATAGAGAGAGAATCCTTGAGAACTATGAGAGTTACCTGGTGATATCATGGCTTGGCATGGGGGTGTCTAAATTTATAAGATTGAATTCCTTTGAGCCTATGGTTGGGTGGAAGGATGAACACCCACAGTCATTTGGTTGGCGGAAACCTGTAATAGATAAGTGATTCCTTGCCTTGTGTAATTTAGTTGTAACTGTGTATGAATTGGTTATACTGTGTATGTTTAAGGAATTGTGCATGATTTCTTAATGGATATACTATATCCCTTTTATTACCACTTGGTTTTATAATTAGGCCAGTAAGAAATCATATGATTAGGATATGTTTTATACTCGTAAATACTTGTGTCTTGTGGTGGCATAAGCCAGAGTCACGAACTGTGTGTTCGTCAACCGTGGACACAATTTCATTGCGCATGTCAAACTTCCTAATCATTTTGAGTCCCTTGGAGGACGAAGCATGTTAAGCTCAGGAGAGGTAGTTTAGATATGCACAGGCTCACTGCAAGGCTAGTAGAGACCGAGACCCATTTAAGTCCTAGACTTGATGAATGAGCACAAGGCGTGCATGTAAGACTCTTCTAAGAGTCAAGTCTAGGCGAAAGAGCACAATGCTATTAAGTCCTTCATATCTGACGAATCTCAGGAAGGATAGCGAGTTTCAAATATCAAAAGTGAGTACCCTTTTGTTTGGAAGACGAACGGGAAATATCCTTTCGAAAGGATCTGAGGCCTATCACGACCATTAGATTTGAAGAGGGATCACAGGTGTTAATGCCTCGAATCTTTCAGTCTTCACAAGTAACGATGAAATCTGACCATAGATCCAAGGATCTATCAAGACCCTCCTTGACCATTGATCTGACACAAGTGGGTTAGTACAAGGACCAAGCCAAAGAGGACTTATTCTAAGTCCCGAAGTTCAAGAGATTTAGTGCCAAAGGATTTGGCTGGGACTCGTTAAGGAGATGATCAGATGATAGAGAATCTTCGAGGAGGAAGCGTCGATAGCCGAAAGTAGTCAGATCAAGAGAATCTATGAGGAGAATAATGGTGGGAGTCGTTTAAATCTCAAAGCTCAGGAGGAATAGGACCCATCGATCTAGGAGAGATCTGAACCATTGGTTCATTTTGTGGGATCGGATATAAAGAGTTGGGAGGACAAAAGTCCTTAGTTCCCAAATTCATGACATGCAAAATCATGACATGATCTGAGCCATCCATCGGAAGGGACACGTGGTGAGAGCTCAACTAGGACTCGTCGATCTAGGAGAGATATGATTTGTTGGATCTAGAAGGACACGTGATGGAGATACACACATTTTGGAAGATCGGGGATCGCGAGTTGGGAGAACCGTGTTCAACCTTGGTTTTCAAATCCACAGTATGCGAAATCTGAATTGAATCTAGGTCGTTTGATAGCGGGACCTGTGAACCATCGATCTAGTGTGGGTACATTTCAGAGATTTGGTCATCAGGAAAAATAAGTTGATTACTTTTCCAAAACCCCGAAGCATGAATCATCGATTCGCAAGAAGCGATATGGACAGTCCTATCTTGGTGTGTCAAGAGTCATTGATCTGTGTCAGATAAATCTCAGGGACTTGGCAATTGGAGAAACAGAGGTGAAGACTTCCCCAAAGTAGTGAAAGATGAATCGTTGACTTAATCTGGGCCGTTGATTAGCGGAGGATCTGGATCGTAGACTGGAGTCATTGGATCTTCAAGAGTCGGGGATTTGGAAGGGAAGGAGGAGCTGCTCGTTGATTCTTCGAATCATGAAATACCGAAATATTTAGGAGCTGGGATCTACTTCCTAGAGGAATGGTCACATTGAGTGCATAGGAGAGAGGGATAGTGCTTGTTAGGCCCCTAGTTGGGTTTCAAGGTTTCAAAGCTTGGAGTGTTGGGGCGCCTTGCATCGAAAGTTTCGAGGTCGCAAAATGTGACACGTCGTTTAGGTTAATCCTGTGGCCATGGGAACGGTCACATGAGCGGAGGGAGCTAACGGTCGCTAGGCCCCTTTTAGAACTCAAGAGTTGGGGAGTCAGGGGTGACTCATATGTTGAAGTCCCAACATGTGAAGTCTCGAAGCGCCTATTGTGTAGGCCTTTGGTCACGCGGTTGTGACCATGTGAAGGGAGATCACGCCTGGTGCTTGTATGCATGACTGAACCTCTAAAGGAATAGTGGTTATATTTTTTTGGAGGTTCCAACAGCGTACCAAAGAGATTCTTTAGCTCAGGAATAGGAGACTATCCTTCGACCGGGAGGTCAGTTGGCCCTGTCGAGTTGGAAGCTTGCGGGCTACATGAGGCAAAAGCAAAAATTTTTCTATGCCCCGTCGTGGGTGTGTGACAAATTGGTATTAGAGCATGGTTACAACACTTGGCCTGCTTGGGCTCATGAAAGATTTGAGTGTTTTCATTTCTTAGAAAACTTTAAGGAAGAGGGTGTACTACCCTACCCTATCTAGCAGGGCATGATTCAGACATAGGCCTGGATGGGCCGAAGAACACTCACGAGATTATGTTCACTAAGGTTAAGATGATACATGTTGAAAGGTAATCCTACCTTTGGGAGAAGGTTTATTATCTACATCAACTCTTTAAGGAGAAGGACTGCAGAATGAAATTATAGTTTGGGAGTTCCTACGGAATCCCAACAAAGGAATTATATTATCCCTTTGACAAAGTAATAACTACTCTTATAGGAGTAAGGATGTGCTAATCAATATTATTGATGAGACCTAAATGTGAATGAAAGAGGTGGAATATATTGTGCTATGAAGTTGCACGAGCTAGAAAAGGCACATGAACTAAGTTGTTCTATTATAGTGTGACGATGGCTACCTACTAAAGCGGGTAGAGTCTCTTGCAATTGAGATGGATGGTTAGGTAAGAATTAAGATCCTCATGAAGAACTCCTTAATGATTTAGGAAATATGGTAAGGATTGGTAGGATCCTTAGCAAGTTATAATTACTGCATTATTAAAAGACTAAACCTTGAGTATATAACTCCTCATGATTGAGAGGACTAATGAAAATATGTACCGTTAGATTACCTGACCTATAATGGTTACAATAGACAACAAGGATAATCTATTTAAGAAAGATTAAGAGGAGTCCTTTGGGACTGTTGCTAATTCCCAAGAGTTACCCTTGTTGGTCATTTCCATAAAGAGAGGGCAACATCCGTATGAGTTATGACCGTGAGATTAGTCTTGTAAGTAACTTGAAAGCACAGAAGAGATAGTGGGGAAATTTTGTATGCCGAACATGCGTATAGAATGAAGCTTGTGTTAAAGTTTGAAAACTCTATAGGATGAGCACATAGTATAACAGGAGGAGTAGTGGTTTTAAGTCTTGAGAGGAAACGCTTAGAAAAAGTCTCTAAGTTTCAAAGAGTTGAAGCATTCAAAGGTGAAGCACAGAAAACTGAAGTTCGAAGAAAGAACAAGTATGGAGGATTGAGCGAGAGAAATCCTTCAGAAAATAATTTTGAAGATTGGATAAGATTGAGGGTCAAGATCCATTCAAAAAGAGATGAAATGTTTCAAGTTTTTAGATCTCAGAGAAGTAGCGCAATGGTTATTTGCGAGGAGATATCGAAATTTCGCAAAACCAAAGGACTTGGAAGAAGCAAAGCGAAATTTGTGAAAAGATCATAGTCATTGATCCAGAGAAAATTTTGCAATTTCAAGGATCGAAGGATTCAAGGTGCTTCATAACAGAAGTCCCAAAATCGTGACATAATCACAACTGTTGGTTGGAGAGTTTTTGGTGACCGTTGATCTGATCTGAAATTTCAGCATTTCGGGTATCGGGAATTTGAAGGATGGGGATTCGATTGACTCATATCGTCGATACTTGAAATCACAAAACACCTTTTTGGGTAAGTGTGTGGTTAGAAGGTGTGGTCACGTGGAAGATACTTGCGCTTAAAGTGCTTGTACACATGGGCCAAAATTTGTGACGAACTGTGGATTGTTTCTTATAGGTTCCAGCAAGGAATCAAATATTGTTTAAGAGAAGAGAAGGGGGCAGTCTGCACCATATACCTATGACAGCTACATGCAAGCTTAGGATTATGAAAATGGTTAAGTACGTCATAGATGTAAGTTAACAAAGACGCATGTTTATATTCCTTAAGGGGAATATTTAGTAAAAATCTAAAGCTAACTCAAGGTTGAGGCCATCACAAATAGTGATGTATATGCAACAAGGAAGTTGCATGCCGAAGGAGTTCCCGGTGGAGGAACTATGTAAGGAATCTGTCAGAACAATAGAGTCACAACCCTAATAATTGTTGAAGGTTGGACAATGGGCTGCAAAGCCTATCTATATATAAGAATCTTGGATTAAATTTTGAAAGTATCATGTAATTAATAGAAGACTAACAATTGAATATTGACCATTATGATAACCAAATGGAAGTGTGTAGGATGAACATGTTCATGATTCATTATGAACAAAGAGTTGTTATTAAAGCATGTTGCGGTATCCCAAAAAGGGTTAGGATGAGGCCTAACCAAGGCGGCTCAAGGAAAAGAGTAGGAAGATCCCGACAGGGAGTAAAATTGCAAAAGTAGAGAAAAGACAGTGAGGCCTTAGAAATAAATCAGCTGGACTGAAAAATCCCAGGTGGTGCAGGAGGAGTTGGAAGAAGGGGAGAGTCCTCAATTCTTTCCTTGCTGAGTATTATGTTTTCTTTTGGATGAGAAAATAGATTTACTAATAAACATGAATGTTTTGACATCATAGTGATAAGGATTGTATTGTTGAAGATACAATCAAGATATGTTTATGTTGCACTTGTGGAAACATTAAGGATAATGTGATGAAGTGCATACAGATATGCTAAGGACATGTTTGAAAATATTTTATTAATTTAAATGCTATGGTACTTGCATTTTAATTTACATGACGACTAATGTGCTTATGATATATGTCATGTGTAGAAAGGAATAAGATTGGAACTATTGAGAGAGACAGTTGCCAATAATGAACAACCTCAATCAGAGGGTGACTATGAGGAGGTTCTTGTTGAAGAATTATTGAAGGAACTGTAAAAGTCCCCATAAAGCACTGCTGATGAGGTAAAAATCAAACAAAGGGTGCTAGCAGCTAAGAACAGGTATAAAAATATTCAGGATTATGTGGCTCAGGGTATGACAGGATTCAGGTAAGAATTCCTTCCGAAATACTTTATTGTCTCATGTTATGCACGAAATTTGAAAGGGTAGTGGTATGCCATGGATAACCAAGTAGGGTATGATTAGGGAAGAATAACCTAAGTAATGGAAGTATGAACCCCCGGTAGTAAATATTGATTGTCAATCCTTGGAAGAATTCATGAACTGATATGTCATGAACACAGGGACCAATCCAAGAATGATTGGAAACAGAAAGTGCTCATAGATATCACGTTACATGGGGTTGCTTCAAGGAAATGCATGTTTTCATAAAGCACAGATAATGGAATTTTCAGTGAGGAAGGATAACCTTCCAAGGTTTTACTTACATTATGAAAACGTTGAAGGAAAACAAATTTGAGTGGCCATGAGCGGTGACACAATGGTTATTAATGGAGGAAGAATGCTTAAAGGAATTCATGTGAAACCTTTGAGTTTCTTGTGTACTAATATGGGGTCGTGATCGGCCTATAGAAGGAAGAATGGTCCTGCTGTAAAAGTGAATGAAAATGAATAGGCCATGTGGTGAAGAGGTTGGTTAAATTCCAACACACCATGGCCAAGAACCTGTCATAAAGTGTGACAAACTTGAAGTCAATGCAAGGGAGCATTGGGTATGAATGTGGCCATTAATGTTGGCGCATTCATTAAAATCAATTGATATCTAAATTACATGTTGTAAATTTGGTGGGTTGGAATGATGCATAGGTAAGGGATGATGTATCCTTTCTCTTTGTATCCTTGAATAGATGAAATGACTTGGACAGTTAGTATACTTAAATTTGAAAAAAGTAATGTGCACGAAAACTAACAATTTGTTTGGATGTGTAAAGAATGAATTGCAGGGAGGAAAGGGTCTTGGATATGGCAGTGTGGTATGTCCATAAGGAAGACCGATTGCCTGCTGAGCCAAACTGCAAGGAATGGTATTTCCTTTTTGAGAAAGTAAATTTGATTGTTAGTATGCACAATTCTAAAATTGTTGTAACAATGTTGTAAAGGTGAAATAAAAATGTATATGCATGGAAAATCTAACAATTTTGTTTGGTTGATTGACGTTGAAAGTGTAGGAAGCAAAGGGGTCTTCGATACAATAGCATTGTAATCCCATAAGGAAGGCCAATTACCTGTTGAGCCAAACCGTTATGGGAAGGAAAGTCCCATAATTATGAATCTGGTTCCTATGCGGAACAAATATGAAAACAAATTGTGGAATGGGAAATTTGTAGGTGATAAATTTGCAATAAAATTATGAAAGTTCAAATTTATAATGATGTCTTATGAATCTTGTATACCTGTGATACAGGTGAGAAGAAAAGATCTGTCCAAAAAGGAAAAATGAAGGCTGTCAAAGCTAAAGATGATGAACATGGCTACTACTAAGCCATGAAAACCCCATGATAAGCCATGATCGCCTGAAAATTATTGTGTTGAGGTAACACAAGCCGGATGGACGCCTCGGCAGAGAAAGTCTGAGGGACGCCTCGACTGTAAGAATCGATAGAGTCTCTAAAATGTTCCTGTGCGAGGAAGCCTTGGCAGGGAAATATGGATCACCCAAGGAACTATATAGTAGTGAAGGGGATGCCTGAGCCTGGGCCTAGAGGGTGAGTGACCGCAAGGAAGAGGAGACCTTAATAGTTATTGTAAACTATTGGAATCAGCACATGGTGGGTAGTTCTTCTTGTGCGAGAAAACCTTGGCAAGGCAAGATGGATCACCCAAGGGACTATATAGCAGTGAAGGGGATGCCTGAGCCTAGGCCTGGAGGGTGAGTGACCACAAGGAAGATGAAACCATGATATCTCTTGTGAACTATTGAATTGGAACCATGCACCCAATGGGTATGTCAAGGAAAAACAATGAGCCTAGATAACAAAAAAACCATGTTGATACAAATCCACAAACTGCACAGATAAGTATTGTGCTAGTTTTTGAAATTTCCCTCCTGAACTTTGAACAACAGTAAGATGTTTTCACATAAAATTGTGACTAACGTGCTTATTGTCCAAGAATTATTGAAGGCCGGTGACGAAGACTAAGAGCCTGAAGAAGGACCTAACCTAGGATGAAGGTTAAGACTTCTGAAGTAGCTGAATGAGAAAGGCATGACATGTGTTTTTGAGAAAGAACACCAAGGATGGTGCTACTTTAAGGGGGAGGGAATTGTAACTCCATGTTTCCCCCAATTTGTAATTAATCATAAAATAGGAATTACCATGCTAAGGCATGTGGACAATGTAAATGTATTATTGTTGAGTTTCCAATAACTGACTATGGGGGTGAAGCCTTGAAAGTACTAGCCATGATATCACTAGAGGAAGAATGTGAAAACTATACGAGGGGGTTCATTATATCAAATAACCCCAATTTCTCTTGATGAGGATGACAACCTCCTTCGGATTCCAAGGAGAGAAATCAGTTAATGAAGAAAGTACCGATGGTTGAATTACCAACCACCCCCATCAATGAAAAAATGGGTTGTCAGCTCGAAGTACCACAGAGACCTACAGAACCGAGCTTCCTTCTGACAGAATGAACAGGATATGTCGGAAAAATCCTTCCAAGGTAAGATAGATACACATGGGGGAAACGAGAGGAGGGGGAAAGCTCACAATAGAGATGTGCAGAGCTCTCTAGGGAATGATGAACAAAAGGATGCAAGTCTGATGGTGGGTGAGCATCTGATGAAACTCGTCGAGGCCATAACAGAGAGAAATCTCTGAGAACTACAAAGAATAGGACCCGAATAGAAGTTGAACCAGAGAGAGAATCCTTAAGAACTACAAGATTTCCCTGGTGATATCATGGCTTGGCATGAGGGTGTCCAAAGTGCTAAGATTGAATGCCTATGAGCCTATGGTTGGGTGGAAGGATGAACACCCATAGTCAGTTGGTTGGCGGAAACCTGTAATAGATAAGCGATTTCCTGCCTTGTGTAATTTAGTTGTAACTGTGTATGAATTGGTTATACTATGTATGTTTCAAGAATTGTACATGATTTCTTAATGGATATACTGTATCCCTTTTATTACTGCTTGGTTGTATAATTAGGCCAGTAATAAATCACATGGTTAGGATATGTTTTATACTCGTAAATACTTGTGTCTTATGGTGTCATAAGCTAGAGTCATGAATTGTGTGTTCGTCGAACGTGGAAACAGTTTCATGTGTGCATGTCAACCTTCCTAATCATTTTGAGTCCCTTGGAGGACGAAGCATGTTAAGCTCAGGAGAGGTAGTGCAGATATGCATAGGCTCCCTATGAGGCTAGCAAAGACTGAGACCCATTTAAGTCCTAGACTTGATGAATGAGCGCAAGGGGTGTGCGGAAGACTCTTCTAAGAGTCAAGTCTAGGAGAAAGAGCGCAAAGCTCTTAAGTCCTTCATATCTGTGAAGGTAAAGAAGGATAGCAAGTTTAAAATATAGAAAGTGAGTACCCTTTCATTTGGAAGATGAATGGGTGAGATCCTTTCGAAATGATCCAAGGCCTGTGACGACCATTAGATTTGAAGAGGGAGCGCAAGTGTTAATGCCTTGAATCTTTCAGCTTCGCAAGTAGTGATGAAATCTGACAATAGATCCAAGGATCTATCGAGACCCTCCTTGAACATCGATCTGACATGAGTGGGTTAGTACAAGGAGCGAGCCGAAGAGGACTTATTCTAAGTCCTGATGTTCAGGAGAGTTAGTGCCAAAGGATTTGGTTGGGACTCATTAAGGAGCTGAACAAATGGCAGAGAATCTTCGAGGAGGAAGCGTTGATAGCTGACATTTTTCGGATCAAGAGAAACTACGAGGAGAATAACGATGGGAGTCATTTAACTCTCAAAGATTAGAAGGAATAAGACCCATTGATCCAGGAGAGATCCAAACTGTTGGTTCATTTCACGGGATTGGATATCAAGAGTTGGGAAGACAGAACTCCTTAGTTCCCAAAGTCGCAACATGATCTGAGCCATCCATCGGAAGGGACACATGGTGAGAGCTCAGCTAGGACCCATCGATATAGGAGAGATCTCAATCGTTGGATCCAGAAGGACACATGGTGGAGATCCACATATTTTGGAAGATCGGGGATCGCGAGTTGGGAGAATGGGGTTCATCCTTGGTTTTCAAATCCCTGGTACCTGAAATCCCAATTGAATCTAGGTCGTTGGATAGCGGGACCTGTGAACTGTCGATCTAGTGTAGGTACGGTTCAGAGATTTGGTCATCAGGAAAAATGGATTGAGCACTTTTCCAAACCCACGAAGCGCAAATCGTCAATTCGTAGGAAGAGATATGGACCATCCGATATTGGTGTGTCGAGAGTCATTGATCTGGGTTAGATAAATTTTGAGGATTCAGAAATCCGGGAAACAAAGGTGAATAATTCCCCAAAGTCGTGAAAGATGAATTGTCAACTTAATCCAATCCATTGATTAGCTAAGGATCTGGATCATAGATCTGGAGTCATCATATCTTCGAGAGTCGGGGATTTGGAAGGGAAGGAGGAGTTGCTTGTTGATTCTCCAAATCATGAAATACCGAAAGATTTGGGTGTTGGGACCTAGTTCCTTTAGGAATGGTCACATCGAGTACATAGGAGAGAGGGATAGCGCTTGCTAGGCCCCTATTCGGGTTTTCAAGTTTCAGAGGTTGGAGTGTTGGGGCACCTTGCATCGAAAGTTTTGAGGTCACGAAATGCAACGCGTCATTTAGCTTAAGCCTATGGCCATGGGAACGATCACATGAGCGGAGGGAGCTAACGGTTGTTAGGCCCCTTTTGGAACTCGAGAGTTGGGGAGTCATGGTTGACTCATACGTCGAAGTCCTAACATGTGAAGTCTTGAAGCGCCTATTGTGTAGGTCTATGTTCACGGGGTTGTGACCATGTGAAGGGAGCTCATGCCCAATGCTTATATGCATGGTTGAGCCTTTAAAGAAATGGTGGTTATATTTTTGTGGAGGTTCCAACAGGGTACCAAAGAGCTTCTTCAACTCAGGAATCGGAGACTATCCTTTGATCGGGAGGTCAATCGGCCCTGCTGTGTTGGAAGCTTGCGGGCTGCATGAGGGAAAAGCAAAAATGTTTCTGTGCCCCATCGTGGGTGTGTAACAAGAAAATTTCCAAAGAGCTATGGACATTGCCTTCGTCGGCGAAAGAGATAATTTTGTTGTTATTTATCTTGATGATCTAACTATTTTTTCTAAATCTGATGCAAAACATCTAGTACACCTCAAGCAAACTTTCGAAAAATGTCACAAATTTGGTTTGTCTCTGAATCCCAAGAAATATCATTTTGCAATGTAAGGAGGTAAGCTCTTGGGCCATATAGTGTCTAGGGATGGAATCAAAATCGACCCGAAAAGGATTGAAGAAATAGATACTATTAATATTCCTAGGAATAGGAAAGAAATTCAGTCATATTTAGGGAAAATAATTTTTTTGAGAAGATTGATTCTGAATTTCGTTGAAATCGTAAAATTGATTACAAATATTCTTAAGAAAGACAATGAGGTAAAGTGGAAAAATGAGGCTAAGGCATCATTCGAACGCATTAAGAAGGTCATAGGTGAAGCACCAGTACTGGCAAGTCTTGATTATTTGAAAGAATATTTTATTTTTTTCATTTGCTTCTGAGCATACTATTGTAGCCATATTGTTACAGAAGAATGATGAGGGTTTTGAACAACCCATTGCATTCTTTAGTAAAAGTCTCAGAGATGCTGAGATAAAATATGATATATTGGAAAAAAAAGATTATGCCATGGTGAAATCTCTCAAAGCTTTTAGAACTTATGTACTGTATTCAAAGATCATTGCTTATGTACCTACCAGTTATGTTAAGGATATATTGGTTCAACTCGATAGTGATGGAAGGAGAGGCAGATGGTTAGCCAAAATTAAGGAGTTTGACCTAGAAGTTAAACCAACTAAACTTATTAAAGGTCAGGGCTTGGCTAAATTGTTGGCTAAATCAAATTTGAAAGCACTCGAAATAAATCATCTGCAAGAGAATGGAGGATTTTTAGAGATAGATGGATTCGATGGCACTGCACCCACAACTGAAATTCTAGAAAAATTCTCTTCTTCAATTTGGTACTACGACATTGTTTCTTATTTACTAACCCTTCAGTGCCCCAGTGAACTAACCCCATCTAAATCTAGGACATTGAAATTACATGCTGTAAAATATTGTATTATAGATGGTTAATTGTATTGGAAGGATCCCCTGGGTTTCCTGCTGAGTTGCTTAGTCGAATCCGAAACATAAAAGTTTATAGATGAATTTCACGAAGGAGTGTGTGGAGGACACCACACTTGGAGAGAAATGGATTATAAAATTTTAAGAGCCAGATATTACTAGCCAAAATTATTCATTGATGTAAACACTAAAGTCAGAACTTCTAATCCTTGTCAGTTGTTTATAGGCAAGAAGAAAGTCTCGACATTACCTTTATTTCTAGTTAAAACTGAAGCTCCATTTCAGCAATGGGGTCTTGATTTTATTGGAGAAATCCACCCACACTCAAGTTCTCAACATAAATGGATCCTAACCACTACATACTATTTCACTAAATGGGTGGAAGCTATTCCTACCCAAAATGCAACCGAGGCAATAGTGATTAGCTTCTTGGAGGAAAATATTCTATCGAGATTTGGTTGTCCTCAAAAAATAATCACTGATAACGCTCAGGCCTTCAAGTCCATGGCCATGATAATCTTTTTCCAAAAATATAATATTGTGCTAGGACAGTACTCCATGGCTTACTATCCATAGGGAAATGGATTAGCTGAGTCATCTAACAAAAGCCTGATAACTGTAATTAAGAAAGTACTGACTGAAAATAAGAAAGCATGGCATGTACATTTAAAATATGCTTTATGGGCTAACAAGATAGGCCCAAAACGGTCAATCGGAATGTCTCCATTTCAGATGGTATATGGTACTGACGTCATTTTACCGATAAATCTAGCGTTGCCAGTAATGAAACTCTGGAAAGACTTAAAAGAAGAGCCAAATGACATTACCAGAAGGATAAATCAACTAATTGAAGTTCAACAAAATAGGGTCGAAGTAGATGAAAAACTATAGAAATATCAAGATAATATGAAAGCCTTATTTGACCAAAAAGCTAAAGAGGGAATTCCTCCCTGGTGATTTGGTTCTAAAATGGGAAGCCAGAAAAGAGGATGTTGGTAAACATGGTAAGTTTGATCCGATCTGGTGTGGCCTGTACAAAATTACAGCCTCTGAGGGAAAGAATGTGTTTTTACTAGAAAATCTTGACGGAAAGATTCTTAACGCCCCTATCAATGGGCGGTACCTCAAGCACTTCATGTAGTAATACGTTTTCGAACTCTCATTGTACATATCGGTTTGTTTTCATGTTTCATTTATAGTTAATTTTTATTTTGGTAAGTTTTCATTAAAAACAAATATATAATATATACTATATATATATATATATATATATAATGCAATAAGTAGGTTTCTAATCTACTAGAGTTCCTGACGACTATCATATTTTGCAAGAGACTTGCTGATAAGTCGAGACACTAGAAATATAACAAAGGTGACATGCATGGATACTCACGTTAAATGTCTCCCAAAAAAGGTAATAAACTAACATTTTGTTTGGTTGGAAGTATAAGCAACTACTAAGGTATGAATTTCTTCCTTAAAAAAATCGGGTTAAAATTTTCTAGAAAATGTAAATGAATAAGGGAGTAATCTTATGTTTACTAATATCATCACTAAAACTGTACTCAGAGAAATGAAAAGCAACTTTTAATTATAATTTTTTTTTTCTCTGGATGAAGTAAATAATATATATATATATATATATGAAAAATAAGCAATAAAAAGAATTTAAGGAAAAGTTTCAAGAGTTGAGTAAGAAGCTTGGTAAGAGTAATTGTATCTAAAACAGAATATCTGAAACCCCTTTCTTTTCCCCTGCCTATGATCAAGCTTTTTCTCCACATGATCCTTTTTTTCTTCCCATAAGCTTCATAGAGGAGAAAGGTCTCACCTTAACTTTGGAAACTCATAAACTAACCTTCAAATTGAGAATAGGTAAAGGTTTTATAGTTCCTCTAAACTTTAGTTGAACTGAAAGTATGTCTAAGTTAATCCTATCTCTCTTAGTCATTCTAACATGATTAAATGATTAGTTTCGCTCAAGGAAAGTCCCTGAAAAATATAATAAGAACTCCCATTGAGATTTTCCCTGAAGGCAAATATGTTGAAGGTCAGGAGAGGATTAGTCCATAGAAATTAAAGTGAGTTGACAGACCTCTATTGTTAAAATATAAACAGATATTTTCCTAAGTATATTGCATACCGATTGATTCCCCCCACTTCATAACTTGAAACAAGATAGATCGTGAAAGGAAATTCATTAAATGATTGCCCCCATCTAGTCCAAGAGAAATGATGAAAGGAAATCCATTAAATGATTTCCCTCATCTCAGCATTTAAATGATAAAATACTAATTTAAGTGGTGAAAGAAAATTCAATGTGGGAAATCTGATAACTTCACCGGGGTACTGAACAAGCTCGTTGGCAGTGAAGCAATGTCTACATATTTGATAGGCTGTTATACATGAATTACAAGATGCTCTAGTAACTTTTTTTTTTTTAGGCTATATCTACATTCTAAGTTTATGGGATTCCCTAACTTAAAACATTGGAATTACTTCACCTTGATGTGAACAAAATCAAATAAAAACTAGTAGAACAATTAAGGTTGTTTCGATTACCTTATACAAATCTGAGGTCATTTTTAGGAAAGGAAAACTATTATAAGCCTAACTCGAGATCACCGAATGTTGTAGTTTTGAAGAGTCTTCAAAGTTAAGGATGAAATCTTAAAGTCCTGTTTTGTGCTTTCTCCAGAATGTGTTTCACATAACTGCAATAATGACTCCATATACCCAATAAAGGCACTCATTCTACATGTTCTTCTCATCCCGCAAGGAGACAAGATCCCTAGATGGAGCCTATGTTGAAACAAACTTTATATTTTCCTAAAACATTAGACTAAAATAAAATTTAATTTTTGGTTTAAATAAAAAGAGCTCAAAAAATGCAATTGGATAATCACCGCCTAAATAAAGTCATTCAATCAATCCAATGGTTTAAAGGTCCTATCATTATGGATCATCCCTTGGTTTTAAAATAAAGTCAAAACTTTAAAAAAATTTCAAAAGTTTTAGGTTTCGGGGTTCTGCGATATAAGTAGATTGACATTACAATGAACCCCAAATTCTCGATACGCAAAGTCACGAAAAGTTAATTTAAAAGAAATTAAACCAAGTTAATAAGAATGATTAAGAATGTTTAATGGTGATTCAATCTTATTGTAATTTCGTTTTCGGGAATCCCACCTCAAACAACAACTCAAAATCCTAATGTGTAAGTCACAAAATCCTGCTTAATCATGATTAATTAAAAGTTTAAACATACTTAATATATTGCTAACCAGTCGCATTTCTGGGAACCAGAGAATTATCATTCATCACGTCTAAAAAACCCCGAATCATGAAGTTCTGAAAAGTATTAAATACTTAAACATGATTATTTTAACATCTAAACAAAAATTAATGATATAAATTGGTTTTTCGCACTTTCACATTTCGGGATTCTTCAATGATTTTTCATCCAAAATTCCCGGTATCAAATCGCCGATATTGGGCAGCATTTATTATGGCTTAGTGGAAATATTTTAGGGCATAAGGTGCATATCTCCAGTTGTACTCTCCTCATTAAAACAAATAAATTCCTCATCCCTAGAAGCACGCTCAAAATTAAGGTAGACTGGGGGTGAATAAGAGATTTTTATTTCAAATTTGATTCTCGCTTCCAACAAAATAGTAAATTTTACTCAAAGAAAACTTACATCTTCTCCTTTGTAACCAGTACACATTTTTATCACAGGCATCATGGCAGCCAGGAAAACTTTGAAGAAGAGTGATGAGGCTGGTGAAGGCTCAAATACGAACACGGATGTTCTGTCTGATATCACACCACACACCTTAGACTCGGTCAAGTCCTGGATTCATATTTTCAAAATCTTGGAGCGTAAAAAACTAATGATACTAGAACTAAACTTGGATTTATAGCAGAGGCCTAACTTCATAAAATAGCTACACAGCCAAAGATCATGCCATACAATGACATGATAAATTGGGCTTTGATGAACATCGATTTGTAGACCAGGAGCATCAGAAATCATCAAAAATTCATTGTCGGCTCTTTCAGGCCAAAACACATTCAAGTAATGTACAAGCTATCCCATGTTTCTAAATATATTTATATTGTCGAATTCATAGAAGAGTTTCAATGAAAGGAATGTACAAAATCTGATCAAACTTATCCAGATATAATTAAAACATGGTGGGGAGTTCTAGCGAAATTTAGAGTTGATTCCCATGGCATTTATGCCACTGCATCATTAAATGAATACATGATCTATATAGCTATGATGTTATGTATAATTTTTGGGAGGAAAATCCCTACCCATTTCTCGGCAGAATGGGTGCCAATTATGCATGAAGTAGTCAAGGGTTTCACTTTCAATTGGGATAAGATTCTATCAGATAACCTAACCAAGGAGATTGTTGAGTACCAAATGGAAAATTCAAAAGGCCAAGCTGTGTATTTTTATATGTCTACGTATGTCATGGAAACTATCTATTATATGACCCATTTTCCATTGATGAATTGGAGCGGGAACTCAACCTGTGCAGAACCCATCCATTTTTGTCACTCTAAACTATGGGAAGAAAAAGTAAAAGATTTATTTTATGAAATCTGTCACTATGTAGTGATTCCTGTGCACCAAATATTGTATGGTTATCCACCCCCACAGATTTCAGAGAAAATCATGGGAAACCTCAAAACAGTTGCAGATTGGTTTATTGAAAATAATTTCTCTTATATGAGAGTCTTCAGATGTTCAACCCCCCCTCATTTTCTCCCACAATTTCTTCCTAACAGACTGGTGTGCAGAGAAGTGGCTTACCAAATAATAACAGGAGGCATCGGAAAAGAGTTAAAAGCAGTTCAGAAGAAATTCTGACCAACTTTTCCTATACAGATTGGAAGGTTTTCACTACTAAATTTTGGCCATTCCAAGGTAGAAGCTGCATCATTAGAGGACATTAAATTGGTGGATGTTGAACTCAGAAGGCATGATTCATATCCAATTGTGGGAAATTATCTAGCTCATTGCAATATTAATTCATATGAGCATGAAGACTCCCCCTGTGATGACATATTTAAAGGAATCATAGCTTATGAGGAGATACAAGACATAGTCCAAGTGTTATCCCCTGACCTACAGGCCATCTTTCCTTCTTTCCAAAATCACAGACGAAGTGGGTTTCCCAGGATACTACAGGGAGAATCAATAACTTCTCCTTGAGAACAAGAAAGTACACCTCTAGGTTTCGAACCAAAGTCTTTGGATAAAAAGACTATAGAGGAAAACCCAAAGAATCCCGAAGTGTCTTCACAAAGATCAGAAACTTCATAGACAGAACATCCAGTGTTTGGAACAGAGTTTAAATTCGAGACACCTTTAAAACCAAATCAAATGACTTTTCCTTTATTGTCAACTATTCTTGCTGACACCCCCAAAACAGCAGAAGGAGCGCAGTTCACAGAGTTAGGCATTCCTATTACAACATTGACTCCTTTACAGTCAAGTTTTGGGACTCCCCATATTGAAGCTATATACGTAAGTGATCTTACCCCAATCTCTATTGAAGAAATGCCTTCCTTTGAATTCTTTTTCAGTAAGAAAAGAAAAGCTGTAGTGAAAAAAGAAATGCACCTAAAAGAAGGTACAATGGTCAAAAAGCACAGGGTACTTGTGGATGGACAAAATCCAGAAGAGGAAGACTTTGCTACAGAGGTAGTAGGCTCTTTGGGATCTTTTGCAATGACCAACTTATTCTCATTGGATAATCTGAAAGCAAGGCTAAAGCAGAGGAATCAAATGATAGCTCAGTTGCAAAGTCAAATAAGGAATACAGAGAATAATATTAGAGATGAGATAAATAAAGGACTTGAACATGCCAGAGTTTTTGACAAATAGGAAATCCAACTTCTCAAGTCTAGTCTAGATGAGATGTATAAGAAAATGAAAAAGATTCAAGGGAAAGTCATCCAACAAGAATAATTAGTAATGCAGCTGCAAGCTAAATTGAGTTTTACTGAACGCCAGGTTGTAAATATAACAGTGTTTCAAGCCCAAGCACTGGAATTTGTTGTTTTCATCGACTCCCTTCTTAGGTTATATGATTTATTTACCCAGGTTTCATGTCATTCAGGGTTCCAACAAAGCCTCTAACTATCGGCCCTCCTGGTAAACCAGAAGGCAACGCAACGCTCTAAAGGTACTGTCCAGTCTCACCCGAGATAGCTTAAGATGGTTGATTGTGAGACTCGAGTGTTTACAGTCTAGGACAGAGTAGGAGATAAAGGGTTTCTTGATCAAGGCCCTGTTATGTGAACTGTTACTTTAATCTACTTGTTCCTAGGAATCGTATGCATATAACTCAACATATAAACAGATTCTAATAATGCATTTGGTTATTCATCAATCGTAATCATCTACTATTGAAAGAATTTAAAGATATGCAAACATTCAGCACATTACATAGATATTATCGTGGTTCACCCCTCCTGGGCTACGTCCACAAAGATTTGGCTCTTGGCTCTTTTATTATAGTAGTTCTTGATTTACTTGCACTGCGCACTTACAGTTCTCTGCAAAAATGGGTAAGATCCATGTCAGGTGAACTAGATCGCACCAAGCGCCACATCCTGCGATCTAATCCTTAGATCCACCTTCTGTCATGTCTATTCTTTCTCAACATCTTACAAACCTCAGTTCATACAATTCAAAACCCTTCACGTATCGCCAACAACAATACACGGAAAAAATCACTCAACAACAATCACAATCCTCATAAAAACTAACATAAGATCAACAACAATAGAAAAAACAACCCCTATATGATACTTTTGTATCTTTATTTATACATTTTGGGCTCTTCAACCACTTACAGAATATTACCAAAACCCTAACCCTTCTTATGCTAGGTTTTTCTCCCATGCACGTGTTGTTCTTCCTCCAGCTGTTGCTTTCCTCTGTGCACTCTTTCTTGCATTCACGCGTGTTGATCTTTTGTTAGTTGTCACTTCAGTTTCCTGCACGCTTTCTTTCCCATGATCATCCTTCTTTCCACTTAGGCATAGTGCCAATAGGCCCCCAACACTAACATGTGACTCTTCTCGAGTCACCTAATTACACTATGCTTCCTTGATCTCCCTAGTGATCGTCTAAAACCTCTCATGCAATTCTGCTGCTTTTGTCAGTGCCTGCGCAGTTTTCTCCTTGATAATATCGATTGTTTGCGTTGCTGCTTCTTCACTTATCAGTCTTGCACATTCCACTGAGTCCTTGATGACTATGCTCTGGCTTCTTCTACCTACTCCAGTACTACTTCTATCCATTACTGCAAAGGTTCTATTTGAGCCTAACGCTCTTGTTTCTGTGTTTGCGCAGTGAGAAGTTCTGCCTGTAAATTATTTAACTCTTATGTCCCCTTGACCCATTCTGGGACTGGGATGGTTTCTGTTGTTGCTTGAATTCTTGGATCATTGCATTGATACTTTCCTCCTCCTTGTCCCATTGCTGGACCTGTGGATC
Organism: Picea glauca; assembly: GCA_000966675.3. NCBI lineage: Eukaryota > Viridiplantae > Streptophyta > Pinopsida > Pinales > Pinaceae > Picea > Picea glauca. Next base: position 356,357 of record JZKD02S1815937.1, read on the forward strand.
CTCTTCCAGCTTTGTCCAGAGTTGCGTTGCTTTATCCAGCAAGTCCACTACTGTGTTGGCCTATTTTTCCAGCTCCTGTAGTTTCACTGTTGCTTCCTACTTCCTCTGCTCCTTTACTGCTGGTGGACTAGTTGGTCTAATCTGTCCACAGAGAGTCTTGATCTCCTTCTGATATTGATCAATTTCCTACGCAATCTGACTGATCTTTTCTGCCGCTGGGAGTTGACTTCCTTGCGCAGTAGTTGGAAGTGTCCCAAAAATGTCTTCCACTCTCCATTCCAACTCATTCCTGTGTTCCTTTTTCTTCTGTGTTTTAGATTTTGCCTGCACACAAACTGTTTCCAGTGTTTCCTATTTCTTTGTTTCTTGTTGTAGCTCGACCACATTTTTATGTGCTTGAGACTGTATCTCATGTTCGATGCTAACCTGCAATTGGTATAAGGCCTTTGTTGGCATCCGTGTTAGGACCAATTGGATCTGATCCAAATCCTTTAGTGGTGTCTGTCCCACAATATCATCCATTTGTAGCATGCTCGGCTTTATGTAAACTGTGGAATGTGGTTTCAGAAGAACTGAGTCACGTTCTCCTACCTCCATTCTTTCTGTGGTATGTGTGCTCGATGGCTCTATGCATCTGTTGCTACTTGTAATCTGGGCTTCTCCAAATTTCTTTAGGAGTTGTCCCATTTCTGCCAGCTCCTTCTACAGTTTATCCCTATGGTGCATGGCATGATCAAATTCCTCTGCCAAGCAATCCTAGACCATTATGGTGATCATCTTGCCATAGTCCTCTATGATTGTGTATTCTGGTGGTGGTTGTTGTGCCTTTGATTTATTGTGCTCACCTGTTTCCTGTACTGCTGGTCTCTTAGTTCCCCATGATTCCTGTGTGATGGGGTTTGTCGCAGTTTCCTATGTTCCCTCAGCTGGGTTCTGCTGTTCATTGGTTGGCTGAGTGGTTTCTATTCTCCCCTTCTAGGTTCCCGGCTTCTCTAAGCCACCCTCTATCTGAGGTGACTTGATTGGGCCTGTTCTTGGTTTCTTGGGTACTGGGACTTGTGGAGGCTCTGTTTCTAGCTGCGGAGCCCCTCCTTCTACTATTTGTCTCGGTACTTCTCTGCATATGGTTGGGATCTTCCATTCATCCAGACACTTGTGGATGATCACGTCGATGTCTCCCTCGATGACGTAGTAGCACATCTGTAGACATTATTCATGTGGGTCCTGCCTTGGCTGTATCCACATGGCTTGTCGTCTAGCCCAACAATTGGCGATTCCCCCGAATCCCGCGACATCCTCTAGTGTTATCCTCAATGTTCGATTGATTGCTTCCTGTATTTCCCATAGGTAAGATTCAAATATAATTCCATTTTCCTTCTTATGCTTGGCCAGTGGCATGAATTTCAGGACGTGATACCTCTCTCCTCTTGGTTGTGGTGTGGTACAGAAGATGATGTGGTCTGGTTCTTTCCATCCCATGAAAGCGATGAGAGTAAGTAGCCATGAGTAGTGAAATTTTGTACCTACTTCTTGCGTGTCTTTACAGTTGATTTGGAACAAGTTTGATAGATATGGCACCCAACTCATGAAGGTGCCTTCTGCGCACTGAGCTGGGACTGCGATAAATCCTACCGGTACTTCATCTTTACAACATTTTCTTAGCAGTTTGTAGGATAATATATTTGCTCCCAGTTGTGTCACAGCATCGTTGATTCTCTTGATTATAATGCCTCTCATTCCCCTATCGGTGCCATATTTATTCTTCATTTCCTTTGCCAATGCTTTTTCCTTGGACTTGTTGTCCAGTATCAGTGCGGGATCCATACTCTGGATGGGTATTCCTGTAATTTTTGCAATAACTTCAATAGTTATGGGGAAGGGTTTGTCTAGCCATACATCCCCTCCATGCATGACTACTAACAGTTTCTTGATGCATGCCACGCATATTAGCCTCTGCCAAAGTGTGGTATCTTCAACAATCCTAAGATTTTGGTTATGTCCAGTCCAGCTTCCCACTAGCATGGCTTAGTGATATTTCCTCCGAGAGGGTTCATGACTATTGTCTCTGTAAGGACTTATGGTGCAAGATCTGGATATTTTCTTTCATCCACTACATAATGGTCAGAAAACTTGAGCTTCACGATGTGACCCAATAGCTGTGAGTCCATCTGTATGCCTTCTGGTGTGCGAGGTAGAACAATCTCTACAACTGGTTTCTTTTGAGGTGATCTCAGTATCTAAATCCTATCTTCTAGCTATGTTGGCTGGTTCAAAGTTCTAGTGGCTTTTGGTTGCTCCTTCGCCATCCATTCTTCCCAATCCTTGCCCATTTCACTAGTCGGCTCATCCAAAAAAGAAAAGTCTAGGATGGGTATTTGTGGAACATCTGGTTGGACCTCTACTTTCAAGTTCTTTGTGCTTTTGTTTATTTCCATGGATGCTTTGGTGTTTTCTAGCTATCCTTCCTAATGAGTTCCTACTGCTTGATTATGAGGCTCTTGTGTTGCTGCAGGCGTATCCTCTTTCATGGTTTCTGCTTGGGGCTATGGGATCTCTTCCTGGATCGATGTTGATTCAACTGGAATGTCCTCCAGTGATGGGATTTAGTCAATATCAATGATCTCTAGTGGTTGTTACTCATTTTCTTCCCGTGTTCCTCATGACCTAGTTTGAACCCTAGTTGGTATGACTATCTGGCCTGGTTCTGCGAGCTTTGGTGGTGCCATACTGGTGTCTGTCGGACATTTTCTTGGCTCAACTAGCTCGGATAAGCTTTGTAATCTTGCTCTGTGCATTTGGGCTGCTATTTCCCTTTCTCCATTCTTATTTTGCGAATAGACTAACTATTTATGTGCACGTGTGTTGTATGGGTGTGCCACGAAGCTTGTTGAGGATGCCTCCTACCTTGTGCGATTAATGCACCATAAGTGTGGGTTCAATGCATCCATGACAGTTCCATACCTTCCCTTATGGCTACCTTTCTGTCGCTAGTTGGCACGTTTAGTGCGACATCCCATACGTCCTTGCTTTTCTTTAATTCTACCTCATGTTGTCCTGTCAGTGT
>JZKD02S1815937.1:359544-387576 GCA_000966675.3 Picea glauca
TTTTTTTTTTTTTTTTTTTTTTACTGCGCGGTGGGTAGTCGACTATCCTTGTATATCTTTAGTTGGCTCCTATTGATCATTCCTTTAAGGTCTGCACCTGCTAGATCTTTCAACTGTACTGCTCCTCTATTTGTGACAAATTTTACCTTGTATGGTCCTAGCCAATGCATTCTCAGCTTCCCTGGGTGCTGCACCGCTTTACTGTCATAGAGCAATACTAGATCTCCTTCCTTGAACATATTTCTCTTGATGTGGTGGTTGTGCCACTCTTTGTCTCTCGCTTTCTGTACTTGTTGATGGAGTCTTGCCAAAATTTGGTCTTCCTCCATTGCCAATAGTTAATCCAGTCATTCTTGGACTGCACCTCGTTCTGTCATTTGTGTGATAGTTGCTACACGTAGACTAGGTATTAGAAATTCTAATGGCACTACTGCTTCTTGAACATAGACCAGTTTGAATGGTGTGTGACATGTCAACTTTTTTCATGTGGTTCTATACACCCATAGTACTACTGGTACCTTGAGATCCCAATCATCTCTGTTGACGTTACATATCTTTGTCAGGGCATTCTCTAGAATTTTGTTGAAGGCTTCTACCGTGTCATTAGCCTGTGGGTGATACAGTGTGATTTTTTGGTGATGAACTTCAAACTCTTCAAGCATCACTTGGATGGTGTTGTTGATGAAGTGCATTCCTTGGTCACATCAAAATTCTTGGGCACCCGAATCTATAGTAATTACTTGTTTGAAAAGAAAGTGGGCAGTTGTCTCTGCACTGCAATCTTTTATTGGTGCGGCTTCCACCCATCTTATTAATTATTTGGTCGCGGTGATAATATATCTCGCCCTTGTTCTCGTGGTGGGTGGGTTAATGGGTCCCACAAAGTATATTGCCCATTTTTCAAATGCCTGAAGTGTCACTTGAGGTCGTAGTGGCATCTCATCCCTTTTGTTGGGTTTGCCAACCCGTTGACAGACATCGCATTGCTGACAATATTCTTTTGGGTCTTGATGTATCATTGGCCACCATAATCTTGTGCGTAGTACCTTCTGCGCGGTAGATTTTCCTGCATAGTGCCCTCCTACTATTCCTTCGTGGCATTTTACTAAAATTCTTGGTCATTCATGGTCTAGTATGTATCTTCGTAAGATGTTGTCTACACCCATTTTATATAGATGACCTGCGATTAGTTGATGGTCGGTTGCATGGACTACCAGGTTCTTCTTTTGTGCTGTGGTATATCCTTGCCGCGCAGGACCTGTGCTCAAGTACTGGATGATCTCTGCGAAGTAATCGTCAGCAATCTATACTGAGAAAAGTTGTGCATCTGGAAAGTTGTCCTCCAAATTCGTTGGTTCCTCTCCATTTGTGACCCTCGATAGGTGGTCAGGCCCTGCATTCAGTTTCCCTGGTTTGAATATTACCTCGAAGTCAAATTCTTGAAATAATAGTAACCATCGATAGATTCTCCCCCCCAACACTAGCTTGTTAACTAGATATTTCAGGGTTGAGTGATCTGTAAACATATTAAAGTGTGTTCCCAAAAGGTAATGTCTATATTTATGTAGTGTGTAAACCATAGCTAAGCCTTCTCTTTCCATCGTGTTATAATTATGTTCTGAGTCTGATAATTTCTTTCTTACGAATGCTATCGGGTGATCCAAGTCTCCTGCTACTAGTTGCGCTAAAATAGCTCCAAGTGTTATGGATGATGCATCTACATGTACATGGAATGTCTTCTCCCAGTCTGGAAATACCAATATTGGTGTGGTTGCCATCTTTTCCTTCAGGGTATCCAGACTGTGTTGGCACTCGTCATGCCATTGATACTCAGTATCCTTCCTTACCATTTTTCCATAGGCGTTGTAATCTATGTGTAGCCTTTGATGAATTTCCTGTAATATCCTGTATGTCCTAACGTTGCTCTTAGTTGGCGGACTGTTTTTGCTGATAGTAGGTTAACAATGACTGGGATTTTGGCTGGATCCACTAGTAAACCCTGTTTGCATACTATGTGTCCTAGTAGTATCCCAAATGGTGTTCCAAATATGCATTTCTTGATATTCAGTGATATCTGGCACTGTCTACATCATTCTAACATCAGGCGTAAAACTTCCACATGGTTTTTTAACAGGCTATAAACCATCCAATCATCTAGGTATACTTCAAGAAATTGGTGGATGAATTCCTTAAATGTTGCGATGACCACTCTGGAGAATATCGCAGGTGCATTATTCAATCCGAACGGCATGACTGTGTACTGATAAGATCCCCATTTTGTCGCAAATGTGGTCTTGTGTCTATCCTCTTGTGCTATCTTAATCTGATGATATCCTGAGAATCCATCGATGAATGAATAGGCTTCATGTCCTCCTACATTCTCGAGTACTTCATCCATAAATGGTGTGGGGAATGGGTCGTGTAAGAAGGCATCGTTCAACTTCCTCAAGTTGATGCATATCCTGATCCCTCCTCCCTGTTTCTTATCCTATACTACCATCGGGCTTATCCATTCTGATTCTTTGACTGGTTCGATGATGTCGGCCTCGAGCATCCTATCGATCTCATCTTTAATTTTCTATTTGTAGATGGGGTTCAATCTGTATGGTCATCATTTAATGGGTCTCTCATCAGGTCTGAGTGGCATCTTCATTTCTTCTAATTCTCTATCTATTCATTTCATCTCTATAAAGGTTGTGGGAAAAATGTCGTTGTATTTGTGCAATAATTTTGTGATTCTTTCTAGTGTCTATTCGTCCCAGTAATCTCCAATACTGTCCATTTTGGGGTGCTCAGTGGTCCCTATGTTAACCTTCTTGATCTTGATAGGTATAGAGATGACCTCTGATTCTAAGGGTGGTCCTCCCACATCTCTCTTTCCTTCGACTTCTTCGATTTGAATATCACGTGGATCATCTTCATCTGGTGCTTCTTCCTGTACATGGTAGCATGATAGCAGTTCCTTGACTGTCTTCTTATTCCACTGTTGTACCTCTGTGATAACTTCCACTTCTAATTATGTAATGAATATGACATCTCTAATCCATTTCAGGGTTGTGTCTATGTTAGGTTTCTCATGCTCGAATGAGAAAATGACTGTAAAGTTCTGTTGGAGTGTCGCACATGTCTTGGTTTCTTTTCGCATTTCCTAGTCTATATACCAATTCGCTGGTATGCCTTCTAAAGTATGAATGAAGTGGTGAGACCATTCTTCTAGTGGAGTCATTTTCCATAGCTTTTTACATGCCTCCAAGTGTTCTGTTGGAATTCCTAGTCCATCATATTTTTGTTGGTTGTTCCATATTTGTTCTATGCCGATCCTTATGCGCAGTAGTCATTTGCATTGGTACCAATCTGTGATAGTCTCTTTGTGTGCACGCCACCATCTTGCAGGTGTAGCCTTTAGTGCTAAGTCTAGTGCAAATAGTCTCTAGTTCTCTAATACTTCATCTTCATATTGTGTCAAGAAAGTTTCAAAATCATTTAGTCTGTGAAAACTGGGTGGTTCTCTGATTTCTGTGCCAAGCCATCTTACTGCGCGGTCTATTCTTGCACACCTTCTTGTGGATACTTCGTGTAGTATTTGCTGCTAGTTTTCTAACCCAGTGTTTGAGTCTGTTGTGCATGAAGTAATGCTATGCCAACTGAGTACCCCATCTGCAGTTGGGTTTATATAGTCTGCGTTGCACATAGTTGTTTTGTACAACTAGTCGATTTCATCTAGATCTAGGCAAGTGGGTTCTACGAACCTCTTGCCTTCTGATGGGTCGAGTGGGGCTATAACCCTGTAGTCTCCCGACGCAAATGTCATTTTTCTAGGTTTCAAGTTAATTATGGCTTGGTTGTCGAACGCCCAATCTAGACCAAGTAGCGTTGGGTAAGGTGTTGTACTGTCTACTATTCTGATGACTTCAAAGTTTGCCTTAGTGCACACACTATCCAGATCTATGGTTACTCCTTTCAGTCTACCTATTGGTAGGACTCTATGTTGATTTGCTAGCTTTAATTGAATAGTTGAGTATCCCAGTGTAGGTTGTCCCATGCATTGCCATGTGGTTTTTGGTAGTACGTTCACCTCAGATCCTATATCTAGTATAATATCTTCCATGTTGAAATCCATAATGTTAGCATTGATTCTAAATTCTCTACTTATTCTTCTTCTTGTGTGTAGGTGGTTGACAGTTTTCAATTCTGGCTTCTGTTCCGTCTCGATGCTACATTTCTCTAGGATGTTTTGCAATACTTTGATAGATGAAGGATCATTTAACATTTTGATGCATGATTGCAAAAAATATTTAATAGTACTTACTTGTTCCTTAGGTTGTATTATGTTGGTATGGTCCAGTGATGGCAGCATGTCATATTCCAGAGCTTCCTTGTTCTGTTGTGCAGTTAGCGCTATGTCCTCCTTCTAGAATTCTTATCAGGATTCTGTAAAGATCTCCTTTTCCTTTTGTGCATCGAACTGCTTCTTGGGGTCAAGGTTCTTCTTTACCCATTGGTTCTACGATGGGTCTTATCGAACTACGTCGTTTCATGTTTTCGTTCCTCCTCGAGTAACTATGTTGATGTTTTGTTCGTCATCTCTTACTTCGACTGAAATCCACTGAACATTTTGGTTATTTTGGTTCCTTTTTTCCTAGATCTTGATGAGTAGTGTCGGACATTCCTTTGTATCGTGGTCTGAAGCATGATAGTACATACAAGTCGCTGGTGGCAGTGGGCATTCCTATGCATAATGTCCTTGTTGCTGGGAATTGTGACATGTGACTGGTCCTCTTCCACGTCTGAAACATCCTCTGGCTCATCCTTCTCCTCTATAGGTTGTGCGATCACCTCGTGGTGCATTATATTGTGGTCCCTGATTATATTGTGCGGTATTGTATTAGGGCTGGGTTGGGTTGTACTACAGCTATGCGTTATTATATGGTTGTTGTGCAATATTATACTGCTACTACGCAGTGTTGTATGGTGTTGGGGCTTGAGTGAACTGTGGTGATGCCTGCCCAGTCATCATTTTTTCATGTACCTTGAGGTTCTTTCCTACATCAGCTCCATAGTTTTGCAGTCCTTGTCATCATGGCCGACTGACTTGCAAAATGTGCAATATGAGTTCGTTGGGACTGTTTGGTATTTTTGCATCATCGTGAAATGGTAAGGTTCGTGACCCAGTTTCTTTCAGATTTCACACCATAATCCCCATATACTGTGCGAATGTCAAACATTTGTTTTTGTGGTGTCCTTCTGTCCTGCATGTGGTACACCAAACGGTTTCTCATTTTTCCTTGTTCTTATTTTGGTTTAGCTGAAATGTTAAGTTCTTCAGATCCTCTTTCAGTTCTTCGATAGCTAGGTCCATCTGTTGGTATTGATTCTCTTCCAATTGCAAGGCTTCCTACAGAGCCTCTACTTGTGTTTGAAACTTTTGTTGTCGTAGTTGATATTTCAAATGTGGGAGTAGTGAGTTGACAAATAGGTGTCGTTGTTGCATCTCGGTCATAAGGTATTTTAACTTCCCTTTTAATCGCTTGAATCTTTGATCAATCTCCCATACTGATTCTCCTGGTTTCTATATTATCTCAATCATCTCATTCATATACTGATCCTCTATGCTCGGCTTCTGGAACTCATTAATTAGTAGTTTCTTAATGTCGTCTAGTGTCCTTGTCATTCTGGGAGCACTGTTTGTGTCTAGACTCATGTACCAGTCTACTGTGCGGTCTCTTAGCGTGATCGCTAGTTGTGCGAGTTTGGTGTTGTCATCAGTGATCTGCTTTGCTTCCCAGATCTTGGCGCAAATGAATAGATGCTTCTCAGGCTCTTCTGCTGCTTCTCCTCGAAACTATGGTAATCTAATAGTAGGATTGTGTCCTGCCATTCTGAGTACTGAACTACTACATCCTCTGCACGATGTGGATACTTGACTAAGATTACTTGAAATGGTTCCTCCAATTGTCACTCCTTGTGTAGATGTGCTTCTTGCTGTCGAACTTCCTCCAAACATTGGTTGCCTAAACGGTGGTGTTCTCTGTGGTGTATTGGTCACACATGGGTTTATGGGTTCCACACTGACATTGATATGAAAGGGGTGGTTGTCTTCTCCTCCTATTCTTGGGCCTCTTGTTTTCCTCTCATAGGTGGCACGTAGGATTTCCTCAATCTGCTCCATGTCCCAGAGATCCTCTACCTCTTCCTCATCGCTTGCCAAGCCCTCCCTTTCGGCTACGACTCTCTTCTTGGTGTTTATCTAATATCATTAGGGTGCTTCGCTACTCATTGTTCTTGATGCTAAGATCCACTTGAGCTAGTCGTCATCCATCGAGATCGGGTCCAAGGTTTCTTCTTCCTTCTTATCTTTATCCTTCCCTCTTTACATTCCTCCTCTTTCTGTCAGTGTTTCCCCCCTTCCCCCATGCGCGCATGGAAGTTAACTGTCTGATTCCATTGTCATTACACCTTTGTTATATAGAAGTATCTTGATAGAAGTATACAGGGATCGAATATACCTCCCTCTGGGTCCTCGTAGAAATTCTTGCTCGGCTGCGTTGTATGACTTTGTTGTGTCTACCACAATAATGTCAAGCCAAAAGTCTACTATACGGGTGAATTTGTTGTTCACCTATTACAACTGTTGAATCTGTACTAGAGTCCAATCTAGTTGTCGAATCCGGTTCGTCAGGTGATTATCCGTTAACCTTAAGATCCACTCATGTAGTAGATGTGGAAAATCACAAAAAAAGATTTCGTGTAAATCCATAAAACACGTATTTATCCAAGTATCTGCGTGGTGTGATTGTAGGGTTTCTATTGTCTTTGTGTGCAAATTCTAGCCCTTTCATTCTCAACCAACCCTCGATTTATTCTCTCATGGGGTTCCAAGGTCTTCACATTCCTAATGGCTCATTGCTTCTTTGATGGTTCTTGTTCACTCTATCTCATCTACTCAATCCTATCTTGTTCCTCTTAACTTGACAACGAAACCATTTGTTGGTTTCATCCACTCCCTTCTCAGGTTATCTTAGTTATTGACCCAGGGTTCATGTCTTTCGGGGTTCCAACAAAGCCTCTAACTATCGGCCCTCATGGTAAACCAGAAGGCAATGCAACGCTCGAAAGGTACTGCGCAGTCTCACCTGAGATAGCTAAAGATGGTTGACTGTAAGACTCGGGTGTTTACAATCTAGGATAGAGTAGGAGATAAAGGGTTTCTTGATCAAGGCCCTGTTCTACGAACTGTTACTATAATCTACTTGTTCCTAGGAATCGCATGCATATAAATCAACATATAAATAGATTCTAATAATGTATTTGGTTATTCATCAATCGTAATCATCTACTACTGAAAGAAGTTAAAGATATGCAAACATTTAGCACATTACATAGATATTAACGTGGTTCACCCCTCCTGGGCTACATTCACAAAGATTTGGCTCTTGGCTCTTTTATTATAGTATTTCTTGATTTCCTTGCACCATGCACTTACATTTCTCTGCAAAAATAGGTAAGATCTATGTGAGGTGAACTAGATCGCACCAGGATCCATAGCCTGCAGTCTAATCCTCAGATCTACCTTCCCTCATGTCTATTCTTGCTCAACATATTACAAACCTTGGTTCATACAATTCAAAACCCTTCATGTGTCACCAACAACAATACTCGAAAAAAATCACTCAACAACAATCACAATCCTCATAAAAACTAACATAAGATCAACAATGATAGAAACAAAAACCCCTATATGATACTTTTGTATCTATATTTATACATTTCGGGCTCTTCATCCACTTAAGTAATATTACCAAAACCCTAACCCTTCTTATGCTAGGTTTTTCTCCCATGCACATGTTGTTCTTCCTCCAGCTGTCGCTTTCCTCTGTGCACGCTTTCTTGCATTCGCGCGTGATGATCTTTTTTCAGTTGTCACTTCAGTTTCCTGCACGTTTTCTTTCCCATGATCGTCCTTCTTTCCACTTCAGCCTAGTGCCAACAGAAGTGCATCAAAAGATATAAGCAAAACAACAAAGCCTATTTTCTAAACTAAAGATCATTCAAAACCATTTTTGGGAAGTAAATCAATTATTAGATAACATTTCTTTCAAAGAAAAAGAGGCTATAGCAGCCTGGGCCACTTTTCAAAAGGTAGTCGTATTTTTGGCTAGAGAAGAGGTACCAGTAACCCCTAGATTGACTGTCACAGAACAAATCAAGGGTGATATCATACTAAAGGTATGGGAATCCAATATAGTTGCAAGTAGGAAAATGGCCAAAGAAATAAAGGAAGAACGTGAAGAGGCTTTTGATTTGATAAAAACAAAAATCACTAGGCATTAGAAAGGATGATTGTACTGGAGTGCTAGGAAAAATAAATGTTATAAAGCATCAACTGGACATCAAAGAAAATTTAAATGAAGCTCAGATTGAAATTTCACAGTTGAAAAAGGTTGACATTGCTCAAATGGATAAATGGATGGTAAAGCCAAATTTACAACTGCAATCAATAAATTTTGAAGGTAAAAGGATGGAATACAGGTTGCCGAAATTACAGAGAAAGCTATACCTTTTTTAGGCAAAGGATATGACAAAGCCTTCTAGAATTTTGGTACAGTTATTAAGTAGGTGTGTCGAGTGTCTCGGGCCAAGTGAAGCAAGTATTTGAAATAAATAATGAAGAAATACATGCTGATCGTTATACCGATATATGTAAGAAGATAGAAAAGAAACCAGCAAAATGGTTCAAGTATTTATTTTGTAACCGTTAATATCTAGGAATAAGGAAAGCTCCAACCCTCTAGGGTTGGTAACCTTTGCATAAATATAATTTCAAAAGACTTAGAGAAGGCTTTTTTTTGGCCGATTGTAATAGAGAAATCTCTCCTTGACAAGAATTAAGACAAATGCAAACTGGAGACTCCATATTTCGTCAATCCTGAGTTATGTGTTCTTTATGTCCTTTCATATTCAGTATCTTTTTCCATATATCTTTGATGAATGTCTAAATACAACTTAGTAAAACATCTATTGTGGTTACATATTTATTTCGTATCTGATTGTTTACATATTTTCCTATGTGTTTTCTATTAGTAGACATAAGACCTGTGAATTATTTAATTTACCATATCTTATGCTTCATTAAAGGGTTTCTCATCTAATTTCTTCTTTTGTTGTAGAGTGATATTTTTCCATGTTGATGCCTCACTTTGTTTTAACAGCTTTATGTTCTTCCTTCATCACATTCACTATTTTGAAATTTGACTCAGACACGGGAAACAACCTCTAAATTGTTATACATTAATTCAACTTCAGGAATTTTTCTCATATTATTGAAAATAGAAAAAGCGAACCCAAAACAACAAATCTTTAACTTTCTTTCTCCATGACAGTACCTGTTGTAAGAAAGCCTAATATTGAACCTGGTTTAAACGATCATACCAATATTTATTTAACTTTGTTTAATACCATTTTAGAAATTGCCACCACCCGGGTTGAACTCAAACGTTCATGGGAAGCCATTGAACAGGACATAAGCATCCAGGAACGATTGGAAGCTAGACAAAGACAACTTAGAAATCATCCATAGATTATTTTCCTAAATAACTGATTTCCTTTTCATTTATCAAAAACCCTCTTATATTTTTGGATGCCTTGACATTATACTTTGAAGCCTTAAGTATAAACTTAGGAACAACACCGGGAGTGAAATATTCTCCTTGATGGACGGTTTCTCTGGCTATAATCAAATTAATATTTTACCTGCGGATCAACATAAGACTGATTTTATTTGTCCTTGGGGAAACTTCGCATACCAGAAACTACCTTTTGGTCCCAAAAATGTTGGTGTGACTTGTTAGCACTGGGAGTCACCTTCTAATTGCAAGGAAAGTAAGCCCAATGCCCATAAGGTTATATGTGAATGTATGAGTGTTTTTTAAAAGGTCGAATGGAAAAGAATCGAAGTGATAATATCCTAACTCAGAAACAAGGCTAACATGTACCAGCAAATAAGGTCTTGACTAACTTCAACCAGTAGTTTGGGAGTAAATGTGGATAGAAGGAAGACTTGAATGAGAGGCATGTAAGGGCTACTGCAAACATCAAGTCTACACGAGCCTAAGGAAGAAAGTTTCTTAAAAAAAGATCTTCTTGAAATTAGAAACTAAGAAGCTAAATAAACACCATGACAATATAATGATCAAACATCCACCATAACATTACCACAGTCATCCATGTGAAGCATTCAAAACATGAACATTTAGCATTAGAAGCAGATAGTCTAAAATAGAAGTTGATTTCTATTAGTCAAAAAGTCTTAAGTCCAATACACAGCTAGATCACAGTCACTTTATCCAAAATATTACAGTTTAGGGAGCCTTGCTCAACCATCCGACCCTTCTAAGGAAATTGATCTATCTATTTATAACAAGAAAGGGAGGCAACAACTAGAGGTACGAGCTAGCCTTTTCCCTTAAAAATCTCTAAACATTTATTTATTCTAACAACTCAGATAACAGCCTATGCTATAAAACAGGAAAATGTTGGTGACTAATCCAATCATGCTTCTAACTACTTTGATCCTCTTTTGCTTCTCAACTCCTATTTTTCCATGTGTCCCTCTAGAGCCTGTAGTTGTCCTCAGAATGCCAACTTCTACTTCTATTTCTTTCTCCATCATTAATTTATCCAAATTTGTTGTCTTAGTCTTCCTAGATCCCTGGTATTTGCTGGCAACTTCCTTGTGTAGCAAATCTGGGTAGCGCACCTTAAAACAGAGCAAGGAGAGAAAGTAGCGCCCCTGTGTCGTGCATGTGTGTAAAACTTCTCTCTGTCAAATATTACGCAACGCTTGTAGGTAGCACCACTATGTTTCACCCGTATATCAATTCTGCCCTCTGTGGAATATTACACAGTGCTTTACATAGCACCACTGTGTCCAGCTTCTGTTCTCTGTAATATATTATGCAACACCTTTACATAGTGCTACTTATGTTGTGTTTGCATACAAGTTTGGGTAGCATTGCCAAAATGCAATGCCTTTGAATCTAGAATATGTGCAAAGAAGTTTGTGTCCTTCCATGATGACATAAACCATTTACTTAGGTGCCTTGACTATACCATAGGTAGTGCCATTTACCACTGAGTGAAACTAGAACTTAGAAAAAACTCAAACTCCATATAGCTAAATGCCTAGAAGCCTATATAGATGGTAGAGATAGTATTTTCATATTAGTTAACCCTCCCAAAAGGGAACAATCCCCAAAAGTGGAGCTTACCCTCTTACCAACTATTTTGTCATCTTGACACTTAACCTCACACTCCTTCTGGTAGAAAGAGTATCTTCAATTGACTCAATAGACTTCTTCTTCTTAGCACTGGTAGGCTTCTTTAGTGTAGTTGTGCTCTCCTTAGTTGTTGGTTTGTCATCTTCAATGGAACCAACACCTATAAATTCCTTTGGGCTACCTCATCTTTTAAACCTCTGTTCTTCCTGTAGAGGCTATGGAACTGTTTACGAAGAGGCAGAGCCTTTCTTGCTGCAAACCTTTCCAAGTCAAGGGTATGATTGTAGCCAACCATGAGCTCATCCATATGAGCCAAGTGGACCTTATCTTATGCTTTGATATGAGCTATTTCTTTCGTGGCATCTCTAAGATACTTGATAATTCTTTTGTAGGTCTGACTGTCAGAAAGGATAGTGGCATGCTCAGTCTTAATGGGCTTCTCCTCAGACTCTTATTCCTCCTGCATGGGAAGTGTCTTGTCCACCTCATCAGGTTCCTTATTGGCTCCACTTTTATTTTTCTTTCTCTGCACAGGGGTTTCATCTTTTCTTACCATAGCCTTGTCAATGCCTTTCTCAAAGGTTTCATATTTTCTCTCCAAGGGTATTTTAGAACATTTCCCCCTACCCTTCTATACAGGGGTTTCCTGCTTCCCTTCAATAGACTGCAAACTATATTTTCCCCTCTTCCTCTGAGTAAGGGTTTTAGGCTTCTCCTCCATAGGCCTTTTAATGCTTTTTCCTTTCTTCTTTAGAACAGGGGTTTCTGGCAAAGGATTCCCTTAGAAAGCCTCCTTAGGAATTGATGACCTTGTGAAAGGTCTTTTACCCTTGATTTTGACTGTTGGAGGAGAAGAGGGAAAGAGAAGCTTCTTCCCTTTCTTGGATGTGGATTTGGTAGAAGAAGGCACTTCTTTGAACCCTGGTGGAGGTGGTGATGAGAAATCTCTATGTGGAGAAGGACAAATTTCCTCCTCAGCTTCCATGACCTATTTGTTGATCTCTTAAACTTGAACAGGGGTTCTGCCCTTTCTCTTCCTACTGATCCCTGATTTATTACTGGTGGGTGATGAAGGACCTGCGATCTGTGATCGGGTAGTAGGTGTTGGGTCTAGCTTGAAGTGAGAAGTAACCACAAAATGCTCCCATGAAATCTCTTTCTTTCCCAACTCTTCAAAGACTAGCATCATGATCAATCCAAAGTGGAAAAGACTAGAATCCACATCCTTAAATTTAGCTTGCACCCTATCTGACATTTTACCTATACTTCTCAGCAAGTAATAAGGAACATTCATTTCAACCTTACCAGTAAAATGTAACAACATCCTTATGTGGTAATGGTACAAGGTGTTAAATCTCCCTTCAAAAGTAAAATATATCTATATGATTTTCAACATTCTATCAAACTGTTCAAGCAATTGATTCCTTGGCATACTCTTAGATAAATCATTGGCTCAGTATTCAGGCTTGAAGAGATATTTAACGAAGGGTGAACTCAAAACCATGGCCTTGAACCAATTTTCACCTGAAATGGGTATCATTGTTGTAGTTGAGATGGAGGCTTCAGTTACCTCAAATTCCAAATCCCCAACTCTGGTTTTCTTGCCATCAAAATTTAATGCAAATTGTTTTTCTACCTTTGGATGGCCTCTCTGCATGTTCTTGCAAAAAGGGAGGCATCCTGCTCTTCGAAACATCTCCCTTGCCATGGGCTCTGTGTCAAAAAGGCGCATGTCCATAGGCTCTGTCCTAACTATATTGCCACCTTTATGTGCTTTCTTCGACTGAGGGGTCTCCATGACTCAAAATGAGGGTTCTTAAGAAGCTTAAGGGATGCTAATGACCAGAAAAATTCAATTCAGGTTTCAAATGCACAAGGATGACCCTTAAAAACTGGCAGTGCTTAGAAAGCCGAGATTGACTATGGGAAATAGACCTTTAGAAATGTACAGGATTTTTAGAGCGTAGACTGTGAAGGGATAATCCGAAATGGCTCTTTGTATAGGATGAAAGGGGAGCCTAGAAAACAAAGAGGGTTTAAGAAGTGCAATGCATACACAGAGGATAGGCTATTACAGGCCTGTGACTTCAAAGGCTAAAGAAAACAATAATAATCAGACCATGGATATGGGTGAGGATGTTTACAGTTATGAAAATATGGCTCTCTTACTACCTTGAAAGTTTAACAAACTGAAAACCTGAGAACAAATTTCCTGTGAAAATTAATATGCAAAGGAGGCTGCATAGGATGCCTATAGAGTCGACACCTATTGAGATCCTCAACGCGATCTTAGGATGAAATTGAGGAAAATTCAACCCTGAAATCTCTCACAGCATCGGATTTAGTTGACATGCGGTCGCCTGATCGGAACTGGCAAACTTATACAGCGCAGCACTGCTGAAATTTTCAAATTTAGAAACCGTTACCAAGGATCATAAATGCAATATCCTTTGAAGGCACTTCAACTGACTTCTGGCACTGAAAACAAGGGACACGGTATCAGTTGTGGCAATCATGACTTGGAGCGGATGAATGATAAATGTGACAGGTGCTACGAAACTACCTGATGAGTAAGCAGCACTTCCAAATCAAAAAATGATTGGACAAGTAAGCGAGGATGATGAGCCATGCATGTGAGGTCATGAGTGAGGAGAGAGGTGTGTCACATCATCCTGATCATGAGAGGTATCAACCTAGGGACGAATCACCTGAGGGGACCAAAAATGAATAAACCATGAGCTAAAAAGGGTTCAAGGATCAAAAATCAAATTTACGATCAACACATGAGCTATGACTCAAAAGTTTATTCATCCAAGGGGTCCTATCAAACATAACATTAAAGGGATGAAAAATTTATTTTAAAGAAAAATAAAAATCTAAGGCTTTAAAAATGATAAAAACAAACTAAAAGACCCAAGGTGACTTAGTGTGATAACATGACTTTTCAACGCGCTATGTATTATGCTTTTCATGACATTAATAACATTGTAAAACCTTACCTAGATGATCTACTGGCACACTCCATGCATTGTCATGATCACCCGACACATCTACGGGCCATTTTCCTACGATGTCATTATTATCGCATACAATTGAATCAACATAAATGTGATTTTTGTGTGGAGTCCAGACGACTTCTTGGTTTTATCGTGTCTACACATGGGATTAGATTAGACCCTCTGAAGGTTGAGGCTATCCTCAATTTACATCCTCCTTCCACACTACGAAAACTCCAAAGTTTGCAAGGGAAGGAAAACTTTTTACGTCAAGTCATCCCCAACTATGTTGAATTAACAAAAGGATTTACTCGACTTCTTAAAAATGGTTATGATTTTGTATGGGACAACACTGCCAACCAATCCTTTGAAGATTTGAAACTCGCCTTGACCCGTACACCACTTTTATTTCCACCCAATTATAGTCGAGATTGTTTCTTGTACTTAGCTACTTCAGACTCTACCATTGCTATGGTTCTAGTCCAAGAGGATGATTCACATGATGAACATGTTATATACTATTTGAGTCGGAGTCTCATGACCACTAAAACCAAATATTTACATGTGGAGAAACTGGCCTTGGCAGTTGTTCAATTTGTTCAACATTTTCATCACTACATCTTATTATGCAAAACCACGGTCATTTCCAATTGCAACCCTATGCAACACATCCTTACTCGACAATTGTTGGGGGGCAAATTCTCTAAATGGATAGTTATTATCCAAGAATTTGATTTGGATTTTGAGTGTGCCAAGTCAAAGAAGTATTTGGTTTTTTCTGAGTTGATAAGTAACCTTCTATTGGCAGTAGACCGAAGTGGAAAGAATGATTATCGTGGGGAAAGAAATCATGCAGAGAGTGAAGCAACAACTGGAAGGAAACACAACATGTACGCATGCAAGAAAGTGTGAACAAGGAAAGCGACAACTGGAAGAAGGAATAGCACGTGCATGAGAGGAATACCTAACGATGGTAGGGTTAGGGATTTGGTAATGTATTGTAATGGATGAAGAGATAAATATGTATAAATACTAATACTGAGGTATTATAGAGGGTTCACAGATTTTGTAATTGTTCTTATTTAGTTAGTATTCTGGTTTTTGTATTGTTCAGCATATAATCAATTCTTGAGTATTGTAGCTACGCATGAGCGGATGTGATATGTAATATTTTTTTGTATGAAATATTTTGTAAGCTATTGAGCTAGAGGAGAGGAGAGAAGGTAAATATTGAGGATTATATCACAGGCTAAGGAGCCTGGTTTGATCTAGTTCTCCTCATATAGATCTTACCCATCTGAGGATAATTGTAAGTGCGCGGCACTGTAGATGCAGGAATATCATAATAAAAGAGACAAGAGACAAATATTTATGGACATAGCCCAGGAGGGGGTGAACCAAGGTAATATATATGTAATGTGATGAATGCATGCATATCTTTATCCTCTTTTCAGTAGTTATTTGTTGTGCTTAATGAATGAATGAGTTCTTATATTGCCTGTGAAATATGGTTGCACTCTTAAGGGAATAAGTTGTTGAAGTTACTGCATAGTCATGAATAACATTATGTTGCATTTACCAGTCTAATAATGGTTCAATGTTTGATCTCTCATATATCATACTCAATCCTAGGTTGTAAACACCTGATTCTTGCAGCCAGTCGTTAAAGCTATCTTGGGTGAGACTACGCAACACATTTTGTGTGTTGTGTTGCCTTCTCGTTTACCAGGAGGGCTGATAGTTTTAGAGGCTTTATTGGAAACTCAAATGACATGAACCCTAGGTCAATAACTCAGACAGTATAGGAGGAGACATAACCAACAAATGGTTTTCTTTTTGTTGGTAGGAATAAGACAGGTTTGAGTAGATAAGATAAGTCGAATATTTGTCGGAGGAAGATCAAGAAAAGGTTAGGGTAGATACCAATGAGCCATTAGAAGGGAATGTTGAGACTGTGGAATCCCACAAAAGAAGAGATCGAAAGCTGGTTGAGAACCAAAGAGCTATATTTTTCACATAAAGACAATAGAAACCCTAGAATAACACCTCACAAATATCTTGAGAAATACGTGTTTACTGATTTGCACGAAGTCTTTTTTTGTGATTTTCCGCATCTATTGCAGGAGTGGATACTAAGGTTGAAGTATAATAGTGCGCCAAACCAGATTCGACATTTAGATTAGACCCAAATACAGATTGAGCAGGTATAGCTGGTGAACAACAAATTCACCTGCGCAGTAGACTTTTGGCTTGACAGTATTGTGGCAGGCTTCATAAAAGAGTTTGTAGTTGGCATAGAAAAGTCAAACAATGTCGTGGAGCAATAATTTCTACGCAGACCTCGAGGAAGGTACATTCGATCACTGTATACTTCTATTAAGATACTGCTATATAAAAAAGGTGTAATGACAATGGAATCAGACAACTAAACTTCCCTGCGTGCATGGGGGAAGGGAGGAAGCACTGACAGAGAAAGGATGAATGAAAGGAGGTAAGGATAAAGGAAAGAAGGAGGAGGAACCCTTGGACCCGATCATGATGGACAATGACCAGATCAAGTGGATCTTGTCATCAACAGGAAAGACGCATATCGGAGTACCCTACTAATACAAGTTGAATACCAGGAAAATGGTTGTAGCCATGAGGGAAGGCTTGGAGAGTGATGAGGAAGAGGTAGAGGATCTCTGGGATGTGGATAATATTGAGGAAATCTTGCACGCAACATATGAGAGGAAGATGAGAGGTCCAATAGTAGGAGGAGAGGGCAGCCATCCTATCCATATTAATGTCATTCTGGAACCCATAAACCCATGTGCAACTAATACACCAAAGAGAACACCACCATTTAGACAACCGAAGTTCAGAGGAAGTCCGACAGTAGGAAGTACATCTACACAAGGAGCCACAACTGGAGGATCCAGTTCAGGTAGCAATAGTCAGGTATCTACAATGCGAGGAGGTAGTATTTTAGCATTCAAAATGGCAAGACACGATCCTACCACTAGGTTACCAGAATTTTGGGGAGAAGCAGCAGAAGACCTTGAGAAGCATTTGTTCATTTTTGAAAAGATCTAGGAAGAAAAACATATCATTGATGAAGATACTAAACATGCACAACTAGATATTACGCTAAGAGACCATGCACTAGACTGGTACATGAGTCTAGACACAAACAGTGCCCTTGGGAAGACAAGGACACTGGCCGACATTAAAAAGTTACTAATAAATGAGCTCCAAAAGTTGAGCTCAGAGGATCAGTACATGAATGAGATGATCAAAATAAGACAGAAACCAGTGGATTCTGTATGGGAGATTGATCAGAGATTCAAGTGACTGGAGGGAAAGTTAAAATATCTCATGACCAATATGCAGCATCGACACATATTTGTCGACTCACTACTCCCACACTTAAAATACCCTTTATGACAACAGAAATTTCAGATGCAGGTAGAGGCTCTGTAGGGAGCCTTGCAACTGGAAGAAAACCAATACCAGTAGACAAACCCAGCTATCGAAGAGTTGAAGGAGGATTTGAAGAATCTAACGTTTCAGCTGAACCAGAATAAGAACAAGGACAAACAAGAAGTTGTTTTGTGTACAACGTGCAGGAAAGAAGGCCACCACAAGAACAAATGTCCAACATTCACGCAGTATATGGCAGTAGGAATGCCAAACCCATTACCAACAGGAGGACTATGGTGCAAAATTTGTAAAAAATCGGGTCACGACCCTTATCACTGCATGATGATGTAGAAATACTAGACAGTCCCAAAGAGTTCATATTGCACCTTTTGCAATTCAGTGGGCCACGGCGATAAAGATTGTAGAACTATGGAGCTAATGCGAGAAAGGACATTAGATGCATATAGGGTATAGGCCAAAATGATGACTGCGCAAGCAATGCCACAGTTCAATCAAGTCCCAGCTCCATACAACACTACGCAGCAGCAGTATAATATTGCACAACAGTAGTATAATATTGCGCAACAACCATACAATAACGTGCAGCCGCAGTAAAACCCGACATAGCCTTAGTACAATACCATGTAGTATAATCAGGGGCCTCAGTATAATGCACCGAGAAGTGATCAAGCAGGCTACAGAGGAGGAGGATGAGCTAGAGGAGGTTTCAGACGAGGTAGAGGACTAGTCACATGTCACAATTGTCAACAACCGGGTCATTATGCAAGGGAATGTCTGCTTCCACCAGCAACTTGTATGTATTGTCTCACATCAGATCGTGATACAGAGGAATGTTCGACACTATTAGTAAAGATCCAATAAAAGAGGAACCAGAACAATCAGAATGTTCAGTGGATTTCAGCCGAAGCAAGGGATGAAGGATGGAACATCAACATAGTTACTCACAGAGGAGCTAAAATAGGCATTGATGCAGTTCGACAGGAACCAGCGCATAATCAATGGGTAAAGAAGAACCTTGAACCAAGGAAGCAGTTCAACGCACAGAAGTAAAAAGAGATCTTTAAAGAGGCCAGAAAAGAATTTCAAAAGGAGGTCATAGTGTCAACTTCAACTGCGCGGCATAACAAGGAAGCACCAGAATATGAGATGCCTCCATCATTGGATAATACCAACGGTATGCAACCCATGAGACAAGTAATTACAATCAAAGGATTTTTGCAATCATGCGTAAAGGTATTAAGGGATCCATCATCTATCAAAATATTACAAAACATACTAAAAAAATGTAAGAGCGATACGGAATAAAAGCTAGAACCAAAAACAGTTAATCATCTACACACAAGAAGAAGAACAAGGAGGGAGTTTAGACTGAATGCTAACATTGGGGATTTAAATATGGGAGACATCATACTGGATCTAGGATTGGAAGTTAATGTATTACCAAAGAAGACATGGCAATGCATGGGAGAGCCAACATTAGGATACTCACTTGTTCAATTGAAACTAGCAAACCAACATAGAGTCCTACCAATAGGTAGACTAAAAGGAGTGACAATTGACCTAGATGGAGTGTGCACTAAAGCATATTTTGAAGTTATTGAAATAGTGGACGACACAACACCTTACCCAAAGTTGCTTGGTCTGGATTGGGCGTTTGACAACCAGGCCATAATCAATTTGAAGACCAGGAAAATGACATTTGAGTCAAGAGAATACAGGGTCATCGTGCCATTAGACCCATTAGAAGGGGAGAGGTTTGTAGAACCTACTTGCCTAGACTTAAAGGAAATTAGTCAGTTGTACAGAATAACTGCGCACGATGAGGATTATGTAAACCCAACTATCGATGGGATACTCAGTTGGTGGAGCATTACTTCATGTGCAACAGACTCAGACATCGGTTTAGAGAACTAGAAAAAAAGACTACACAAAGTATCCATGAGAAGATGTGCACGAATAGACCGCGCAATAAGATGGGTCAGCATAGAAACCAGGGAACCACCTAGTTTCCATGGAATGAATGATTTGGAAACATTCTTGACATAGTACAAAGACGCAGTGTTAGAGAATCAAAGACTGTTAGCAGTTGAATTAGCACGCAAGGCCACACCCGCAAGATGGTGGGGCACACACAAAGAGACAATCATCAATTGGTACCAATGTAAGCGGTTACTGTGCAGAAGGTTTGGAGCAAAACAGGAAAACAATAAGAAACAGAGGTATGATGGACAAGGGGCACCAGCAGAACACTTGGAGAAGTGCAGAATGCTATGGAAAATGACACCACCATAGGAATGGCCTCATCACTTCATACACACTCTAGAGAGCATACCAACAAACTGGTACACGGACCAGGAATTGCAAAAAGGAACTACGACATGGATGAAATTGCAACAGAGTTTTATAGTCACTTTCTCATTAAAGCACAAGAACCCCAACATAGATGTCACACTTAAATGAATTAGAGGAGTAATATTCATTCAATAACCAGAAGTAGACTTGATCACAAAAGAAAAACAATGGAACAAACAGACAGTCAAGGAACTATTGTCATGTTACCATATACAGGAGGAAGCACCGGATGAACATGATTCGCGTGATATTCAGATCGAAGAAGTAGAAGGTGAAAGAGAGGTGGAAGGTCCACCCATAGAATCAGAATTCATTTCCGCGTCGATCAAGGTAAAGAAAGTTAACATCGGGATAGCTGAGCAGCCCAAAATGGCCAGCATTGGAGATTACTGGGATGAGCAAACAGTGGAAAGCATCACAGAATTGTTGCGCGAATACAATGACTTGTTTCCCACAACATTTATAGAGATGAAGGGTATAGTCAGAGAGTTAGGTGAAATGAATATACCACCCAGACCTGAAACGATACCTATTAGACAGCGACCCTACAGATTGAACCACAATCTATAGACAAAAAGTCAAAGTTGATATCGACAGGATGCTTGAAGTTGGCATCATAGAACTGGCTGAGGACTCAGAATGGATAATTTCGATGGTAGTTCAGGACAAGAAACAAGGAGGTATCAGGATATGTGTCGACTTGAGAAAGTTGAACGATGCATGCCTACACGACCCATTCCCTACACCTTTCACGGATGAAGTGTTAGAGAACG
This sequence comes from Picea glauca, assembly GCA_000966675.3. Taxonomy (NCBI): domain Eukaryota; kingdom Viridiplantae; phylum Streptophyta; class Pinopsida; order Pinales; family Pinaceae; genus Picea; species Picea glauca. The sequence continues at coordinate 380,365 of JZKD02S1815937.1, forward strand.
TAGGAGCACAAGAAGCTTACTCATTCACTGATGGATTCGTAGGCTACCATAAGATCAAGATAGCACAAGAATATAGATACAAGACCATGTTTGTGACAGAATGGGGATATTACCAATACACATTCATGCCGTTTGGACTAAAGAATGCACCAGCAATCTTTTCTAGAGTAGTCATTGTTGCGTTTAAGGAATTCATCCACCAGTTTCTCGAAGTATATCTAGATGACTGGACAGTCTATAGTTTATTGAAAAAACATGTAGAATTACTACATTTAATGTTAGAAAGATGTAGACAGTGTCAGATATCACTGAATATAAAGAAATGGATATTTGGAACACCATTCGGGATACTATTGGGCCATATAATATGAAAACAAGGTTTGATAGTAGATCCTGCAAAAATCGCAGTAATTGTTAACTTGCCAGCACCAAAAATAGCCCGTCAACTAAAAGCGACATTAGGACACACAGGATACTACAAGAAATTTATCAAAGGATATGCGCAGATTACTACACCAATGGAAAAGTTGTTAAGAAAGGATATGAAGTTTCAGTGGAACGATGAGTGTCAACACGGTTTGGATACCTTGAAGGAAAAGATGGTTACTGCATCGATATTAGTTTTTCCAGACTGGGAAAAGACATTCCATGTCCATGTAGACACATCAGCGATAGCACTTGGAGATATCTTAGTGCATCCAGGAGCGAGAGACTTGGATCACCTGATAGCATTTGCGAGCAGAAATTTGTCAGACTCAAATCAAAACTATAACATGACAGAAAGAGAAGGCCTAGCTATGGTCTATGCACTGTAGAAGTTCAGAAATTAGTTATTAGGGAACCACTATAAGATGTTCACAGATCACTCAGCCCTGAAATACCTAGTCAACAAGCCAGTGTTGGGGGGGAGAATATGTCGATGGTTACTACTATTTCAATAATTTGACTTTGAAATAATAGTCAAACCAGGAAAACTGAATGCAGGACCTGACCACCTATCAAGGGTCACCAATGGAGAAGAACCTACGAGCTTAGAAGACAACTTTCCAGATGCACAATTATTTTCAGTTCAGATCACTGATGAATACTTTGCAAACATCATTCATTATTTAAGTACAAGTACCGTGCCATAAGAATATAACACCGTGCAAAAGAAAAAACTGGTAGCCCGTGCAATCGACTATCAACTAATTGCGGGACACCTATACAAAATGGGCGTAGATAGCATCTTGCGAAGATACGTGTTAGAGCATGAAAGACCACACATTTTAGTAGAATCCCATGAAGGAATAGTAGGAGAGAATTATGTAAGAAAAGCTACCACACATAAGCTATTGTGCGTAGGACTATGCTGGCCAACGATTCACATAGACTCAAAGGAGTACTGTCAAAGATGTGATGTCTTTCAAAGGGTAGGCAAACCCAACAGAATAGACAAGATTCCATTACGACCACAAGTAACACTACAAGCATTCGACAAGTGGGAAAAAGACTTTGTGGGACCAATCAACCCACCATCCAAAAGAACATGAGCAAGTTACATTATCACCATGACAGAATACTTAACAATATGGGTGGAAGTTGCACTAGTGAAGGATTGCAGTGCAGAAATAGCAGCGCACTTCATATTTGAACAAGTCATTACTAGATTTGGGTGCCCAAGAGTTTTGATGAGCGACCAAGGCACACACTTCATAAACATCACCATCAGTGCTATGACAGAAGAATTTGAAGTCCATCACTAGAAGAGCACACTGTATCATCCACAGACAAATGACACAATAGAAGCCTTCAACAAAATTCAACGCGCTGACAAAGATCTATAATGTCAACAGGGACGAATGGGACCTCAAAGTACCTGCAGTATTATGGGCATACAGGACTACATGCAAAAAGTTGACGGGGCACACACCATTTAAACTAGTTTATGGCCAAGAAGCAGTGGTGCAATTAGAATTTTTAGTCCCAAGCTTACGCGTAGCAGCCATCACACAAATGACAGAACGAGGCACAGTATAGGAGAGAATGAATCAGTTACTGACAATGGAGGAAGTCTGAATCTTGGTAGGATTCCACCAACAAGTTCAGAAAGCAAGAGACAAATCTTGGCATGATAGACACATCAAGAAGAAAACGTTCAAGGAAGGAGATCCACTATTGATGTATGACAACAAATCATTTCAGCACCTAGGAAAGCTCATAATGCATTAGTTAGGACCATACAAAGTAAAATATGTCACAGATGGAGGAGTTGTATAGTTAATAGATTTATCAGGCACAGAACTCAAAGGGATGATCAATGGCAGCTGACTGAAGCTGTAAAAGGACATTCGACCACCAACCGCGCCGTAAAAAAAATAAAAAAAATTGTATCGTGAAAAATAACCAAAAGGAAAGAGCCAAAGAGGGTGCAGTACGCTAGAGGTAGAAATGCCACGCAAAGTTAGAAACACAAACTCGGTGAGGAGAAAGACAATGGTCACATCCAAAGGGAAACAAGCAGGAAAATAAGAGTCAGAAAAAGCATGACGATAGGACATCAGTAGGCGGAAGTAAAGGACGAAAAGGACCGATGGGACGCCACATTAATTATGCCAACAGAACATGACACAACAGGAGTAATGGCAAGTACAAAACCACCAAATATGCATTGAACCGGTAATCAAGGTGCATTAAACCCATAATCAAGGAAGCATCCTCGACAAGCTTCATGGGAAATCCATACAACACACGGGTGAGGGAGCCAATAGTCTATTCACGAAAAGAGAACAGATGCAGAGAAAAAGAGGCTAAAGATCACAGTGTGAGTTCACAGAGATCATAGAGACTGTTCGAATCCAGCATACACTTGACATTCACTGCCATGGCACCGCCTAAGCAAGCAGAAGTGATACACACTATCAGGAAAACTAGATTTCAAACCAGGTCATGAGGACAGGAGGAATAAGGTGAACAACAACATCTAGAGATCGTCAATGTCAAAAAAATCCCATCTCCAGACACAACATCGGTAAACCCTACACCTATCTTGGAAGAATTCCAACAGCCAGCACCAAAGGGCACAAGTCAGGAGATACCAGCGGAAGTACAGGAACCACAGAACCAGGGAGAAGAAACTCTAAAGGAGGTACAACCAGAGGACACAGAAGAAGCTCCTAAATTTAATGGCATGGCACCAAATCCAAAAAATGCACTTGAGCTAGATGAGTCTCAACCGACCATATCAGATTACCCAGCAAGGGGGATGGTTGAAGATGTCTCGTCTTGGCCAGAATGGTATATGGAGGAGCAATTGAAAGTCGTTGGAACTTCAATCCATCCACCACAGTAGAAGAAAGACAAGATAAATATACCAAGGTCACCTTGCAAGAAAACTGCAGCAGAAATTGTTCTACCGCACATACTTGAGGGTGTACAGGTAGGACTAGAGCTACTGGGTCACATCGGGAATCTCAAATAATTTGACCATGATGTAGCAGATGAAGACAAGTTCTCATAACTTGCAAAGAGGTTATTCTTATATACCATGAGCACAAATTGGGTTGGAGAAATGATTGATCAACCATACCAGTGGGCAACTGGGATGGATAAAATGGGAATTTTAGGTCTGTTGGACCTACCACATTTTGGCAGAGGCCAGTATGCAATAGCATGCATAAAATAGTTGTTAGCAGTCACACATGGAGGAAATATATGGCTGAACAAGCCCATCCCCATAGTCATTGAGCTTATTGCGAACATAACAGGGTTACCAATTCGGGGTATGGATCCTGCGTTGTTTCTCGATGAAAAAATGAAGGAGAAAGCGCCAGCAAAAGAGATGAAGAAGAAGTACAAAAATGACAGGGGGAAAATTGAGATCATCATCAAGAGGATCAATGATGCAGCCACACAATTGGGCACAAAATTCTTAGCCTGCAAACTGCTAAGAAAATGCCACAAGGAGGAAGTCCTAGCTGGAGTTGTTGCAGTTACAACCCAGTGCGTAGAAGGCACCTCAATGAGTTGGGCGTCATACCTATTGAACTTGTTCCTAGATGAATGCAAGGATGCACAGGATATAGGAATAGAGTTTCATTATTCATGATTGATCAAGCTCATAGCCTTTATGGGCTGGAGGGAACCAAGGTATGTAACGTTTTGTACCATACCCAAACCAAACCAGGGAAAGAGGTATTCATTGCTAAAGGCGACGTTGAGTGCTAGTCACAAGAGGATGAACAGATACATATTCTAAGGATACCTACGTGAACTACAAGAAGCCATCTCCAAGATTTGGAGAGTCACACCAGAATCTGTCATGCGATATGCGGACATCGCCAATTTCCAGTGATCTGGATTATTTTCGGCAAGAAATGCGAGTGGAGATATAATAAAGAAATGAACAGAGATATCGCAGGTATTCAATAATATAACATAAATGTATCAGAGATTCAACCATAAACATAGATATACAGTAATACATGATTTCTATTAATGAAAGAAATGTACAGAGACTATAAAAATACAAAGTGAAACACTCGCTAGAATGGTGGCAGCTTATCTCCAAGAAGATATGTGACAACTACTCGCATTCACAAGAAGATGATTACAATGAGGCTCTGAAGGAATTTTTACAATAAATAGGAATGTAAAAAGTCCTAGACATCCAAAAACCCAACCCTAGGTGATGAAGCACCAAAAGTCATGTGGGCCCCGTTTGGGTAAGTGAGTACATCAACTTCCCGGGGTCGTAACTTTTGCATACGATCTTCGTTTTAGGTGTGTGATAGCTCATTGGAAAGGTATCATCGCAGAGATTCATTTTGGGGGCTCAATCATGCCTTCATATATCATTGGGAACCTATATATATAAAAACCTTCATTTCAACCCTCAAAATGGCCCCGAAAGTAAATTTACTGCTAAAAACAGTAAATTGCCAAAATTGTCAGAAAACCATCTTGAGCCAGTTGGAAAAGGTGGGTGGCCACTGATATCCATATAGATAAATCCTCCCTCCTTAGGAAACAATGGTATCCATTGTTTTGAGGTCTCGGGGGAGAGGGAAAAGCGTTTGTTGAATCTGCATCTTAGTGAGTTGCTTGCCTTGTTGGAGATGTCGCGCTACTCGGTTTGTGGAAGTTTGTCATGAAGCTGTTGAGGCTGAGGATGTTCAACAAGTCAAGCTACATGAGAGGATGATTTGCAGAAGGAATATTTTCACTTTTATGCAACCTTGTCGACTTGCGTCTGTTTGATAGAAGGTTCTTGGGGCAAGGCTGTAGTGGTTGCAGTGTCCTTATGTTCTCCTTTTGAACAGATTGTGAAGAAGCTAAATTTTGTAGTATGAGATACTACCTTGTGGCACTTTTCAGGTGGAACAATAGTTGGAAATACCTCTGGTATTATGTATAGATGACCCCCCAGAGAAACAATGACACTGCAGGGTCGATACTCATAAACAACATGGCGCTTCCACATATATGGTTGGCCCAAGAGAACATCACAAAAATCTAGTGGGGCAACATCACATAATACCTCATCCTTTAAGGGTTGGATTCCATATGACAATCGGCATTGTTGGCTGACATGGAGATCTCATCCTTGGCGAAGCCACCTAATGTTGTATGGCTACAGGTGTGGTGTTGTCGACAGTCCCAACTGTTTGACGACCTCTGTTGAGATGAGGTTCTTCTGGCTTCCGCTATCAACAATAAAATGCAGCGGGGTACCCTTCACCCACATCTGTGAATGAAAAAGGTGATCCCCCTCTTTAGGATCTGTTGGTTCTTCTGGTTGAATTGTTGCGGTCGCAACAATAGAAGTGGGGTCTGCGTCAATGATTTTTCATTTACCATTATTTTCATAATCATATTCTGAATCAGGGTTCGTCTATTTGTCTTTGATCTTGGCCACGAATGATTGTTTTGAGCGACATTCATCGGTGTTGTTCCAGGGGATTTTGTGGAACTCACACCATTTTTCGGTGTCCTTTTTTTGTCTTCCCCTAACCCTTCTTTTCCTGTGTCTTGGAATGGTTTTCGGGAGAGTGTTTGTTAGGGCCGTATTTGTCATACTTCGGTTGTTGTGGACTTGCATACCCAAAATTCCGTTTGTTCTGGTGCTTAAATTTCTACTCGATTTTAACAGTATATCAATAAGCAACATCGAGTGATGAGATGTCTAGAAAATCCATTTCATTCTGAATGTATCTGTGTAGAGCCCCATGGTATTTCATAACCAAATGTTGCTCGGAGTCTTTGATACCCAGCTGGTGTGCAAGGTATGGAATGTATTGGTGAACTCCAGAACTGCTTGGCCCCTCTCTTGTCGCAGTGTGGTCCATCTCATGTACTGATCCTCATAGTTGCCAACAGGGTAATACTGTTCCTTTACCGCATCCACAAAAAAATCCCAAGTGGGATCAACCCCGTATATTCTAGACTCCTCTGTGGAACTTTGCTCCCAGTAACTTTCCCACCAATTTTTGACATGAGGGAGATCTTTAAGGAGTGCGAAGGTGATCTTTTCTTTGTCGGAAAAATTGTGAATAGAGAAATAACCTTCTAGCAAAGTTAACCATTTTTCTAGGGCTTTTGTATCTATCTGTCCTTGAAATACAGGAATATCAAAATTAACTTGTACCTTGAAAGGCAAGGTGCCTCCAAAGTGGTCGCTTGATGAAGATGTTCCCAATGCTATCGAAATGCGTTGAAGGATGTGGTAAAAATTCTCCATTATTTCATCCCTCTGTTGTATGAGAGATGGCTCAAGCAACAGATTGATAGGATCATCTGCTCCGTCGTTTTTCTTTTCTTCCACCATTGCAGATTTCTTGGGTGTGCGAGAGAAATTGTCTTCAAGAGAGACAAGCTTGATACCCAACTTTCTATACTCGGACCTTGTCGAGGACATGCACTAAAAAAGTGATCAAGAGCAGCCTGCTCTGATACCACTGATCCGGATTATTTTTGGCACGAAATGTGAGCGGAGATATAATAAAGAAATGAACAGAGATATCGTAGATATTCAATAATATAACATAAATGTATCAGAGATGCAACCATAAACACATATATACAGTAATACATGATTTCTATTAATGAAATAAATGTATAGACACTGTAAAAATAGAGAGTGAAAGACTCGCTAGAATGGTGGCAGCTTATCTCTGAGAAGAGATGTGACGGCTACTCGCATTCGCAAGAAGATGATTACAATGAGGCTCTAAA
>JZKD02S1815937.1:387626-408495 GCA_000966675.3 Picea glauca
GAATGCCAAAATTCCTAGACATCCAAAAACCTAACCCTAGGAGATGAAGCACCAAAATTCATGTGGGCCCCGTTTGGGTAAGTGAGTACATCAACTTCCCAGGGTCGTAACTTTTTCATACGATCTTTGTTTTAGGTGTGTGATAGATCATTGGAAAGATATTGTCAAGGAGATTCATTTTGGGGGCTCAGTCATGCCTTTGGCTATCAGTGAGAACCTCTATCTCGAACAAAACTTCATTTGGGCCCTCAAAATGGCCCCGAAAGTTTAAAACTACTAAAAATAGTAAATTGCCAAAATTCTCAAAAAAATGTCTTGAGCCAGTTGAAAAAGTTGGGTGGCCATCGATATCCATCTGGATCATCCAGGCCACATGACACATAATGCGGATACAGGAAATGAAGGATATAGATAAACAGTGGCTACATATGCGCTATTGCATCACTGAGGGTGACATTGACATCATCATCAGCGAATGGGCCGACGAATGAAGGATTCCAGCCATCACACAGGAAGTGCCGGAAAGAAAAATAGAAGAAGAGGTAGAGCAGGGAGAAATTCAGCCTCCAGAAACTCAAGTACCCAAGCGACGAAGAATGGGCCATGGTAAAGAAACATAGACAGAAGAAGGGCCAACGAAGACAGGGAACCAGAACAGAAAGAAGGATAAGATGCAGTTGGCCAAGGAGTAGCAACAACAGGCCAGGGCCGCACAAGAGACAACAGTAAATCCCAACCCACAAGAATCAGGGGCAAACAAGGGGCTAGCCATGCATATAGGAAGCATGTGAAAGAAATAAAAGGCACAACGAACATGGCCAGAATATATGATCATGGAAGACGATGGGGAAATTATTGCCAGACTAGTCCAGGATTCCCTATCTGAGGACTTCGACCATGTTGCAAACCACAGGGACAAGATTCAATGGGATTTGGCAGATATACAACAGCTCCTCAAGCAAATTGGGGAAGGATAGAAGGCAAGCAGCAGGGTAATTGAACTATCAGTACTGTAGACAGAAGGAAGAGTGCAAGAACAAGAACGACAGATAGTCCAAGAAATAATGTAGCCACATGTAGCATTCCACATCAACCCTAGTATGTTGCGCATGGACGAAATTGTGGGGTAGACACCCTTGAAATACTTAAGCCAAATCCAACTTGTGTTGACAAGGATACCAATAGGGGCACTACACAGGTTGCAGGTGAGTGTAAACCATGAGGTATAGTCTTGTGCACGCAAAGACTCAACCGAATTGAAGCAGGCAATAAAGAAATAAGACATGCTAGAAATCATCTATGAGAAGGATAAATATGAGACCCAAGAGGAGAGGGAGCACATGAAAGGATTGGAGAAAAAAGTGGCAAGAACTTATGAGAAGATTCCACAGGTCACGCAGAGCGAGGAAATCACAGCAGTAGAAAATATTGATCAGATTGCACAGGAAATCGATCAATATCAAAAGGAGATCGAGAATCTCTGAGAGAAGCTCATACCAACCACTCCACCAACAGTCAAGGATCAAAGAAAATAGGAAGAAACAATGCAGCTACAGGATATAGAACAACAAGTCAGCATGGCAGCGAACTTGTTCGATAAAGTAGTGCAGCTATGGACTAAGTTAGAGGAGGATCAGCAGATCCAAAATTGGGATAAGGAAGAAGAAAGGATCAATGCAACGATCCAATAAATCAAACTGAGGAAGAAGACAATGCCAGCTAGGGAATGCATCAAGGGAACGTAGGAAATGAAGAAATTGCAGGCAGATCTAACTACCGCACAAACACAGAAAGAAGAGCGGCAGGATCAAATAGAACTATTGCAAGAACGGGTAGTAGAAGTACTGGCACAAGCAGAGGAAGAAAAAACACAGATAGCACAAACCCAGGGAGAATGCATGGAATTGGTTAGTGACAAATCCACAGCTCAGGTAGTGAATACACTCAAGGAGAAGACTGTGCAGGTGAAGACACAGGCAATAGAGCTCAGGGAAAAGTTCCAGACATTCACCAAGGAGGTCGAAGACACACACAAAGATTAGGTGGCTCAGGACGAGCCACATGTCAGTGTTGGGGGCTTGTTGGAAGAAAACCAAAGTGGAAAGAAGGATGATCGTGGGGAAATAAAGCATGCAGAGAGTGAAGCAATAGCTGGAAGGAAACACAGCACGTGTGCATGCAAGAAAGCATGCACAAGGAAAGCGACAGCTGGAAGAAGGAACAAAACGCACACGAGAGGAAGACCTAAGAAAAGTAGGGTTAGGTTTTTGGTAATGTATTTTAATGGATGAAGAACCAAAGATGTATAAATACTGATACTGAGGTATTATAGAGGGTTCACGGATTTTTTAGTTGTTCTGATTTAGTTAGTATTTAGGTTTTTGTATTGTTCGACATATAATCAATTATTGAGTATTGTAGCTACGCATGAGTGGATGCGATATGTAATATTTTTCTATATGAGATATTTTGTAAGTTGTTGAGCTAGAGGAGAGGAGAGAAGGTAGATCGCAGGCTGAGGAGACTAGTGTGATCTAGTTCGCCTCATATAGATATTACCCATATAAGGAGAATTGTAAGCGCGCGACATTGTAGATGCATAACTATCATAATAAAAGAGCCAAGAGCCAAATCTTTCTGGATATAGCCTGGGAGGGGGTGAACCATAGTAATATCTGTGTAATGTGATGAATGCATGCATATCTTTATCCTCTTTTCAGTAGTTATTTGTTGTGCTCAATGAATGATGAGTCTTATATTGCCTATGAAATATGGTTGCGCTATTAAGGGAATAAGTTGTTGAAGTTATTGCATAGTTGTGAATAACAATATGTTGCATTTACTAGTCTAATAATGGTTCAATGGTTGATCTCTCATATCTCATACTCAATCCTAGGTTGTAAACACACGAGTCTTGCAACCACCCATTAAATCTATCTCGAGTGAGACTACGCAATGCATTTTGTGTGTTGTGTTTCCTTCTGGTTTACCAGGAGGGTCGATATTTTTAGAGGCTTTGTTGGAAACGTGAAAGACATGAACCCTAGGTCAATAATTCAGACAGTATAGGAGGAGACATAACCAACACCTTCCCACTATTGAAACATAAAATGTGGTAAAAGATTCCTTTCCTGATGAATCTCTCTTTCTTATTAGTTCTGACGACATATGGTATGGAGACATTATCATTTTTCTCCAAACCCAGCCTTCCGGCCTGATATTTCTAGTACAGATCTTCTTCGTATTCGGTATCAAGCTTGTCAATACATTATCCTTGGTGATACCCTTTACCGTCGTGGTATTGATTCCATATTTTGACTATGTCTCACCTATTATGAAGAGGAGAAATATTTGAATGATTGTCATTTTGGAGCATGTGGCAATCATATGTCTAGGTATTCCACTGCCCAAAATATCTTACGAGTTGATTATTTCTAGCCTTCATTGTTTAAGGATTGCATTACTGTCATCTAGAAATGACATGATTGTCAAACCTACAACAATAAGATCTGATCTCATCCTGATCCTCTTCACCCTGTAGTTTTCATTGGTCCATTCACTAAATGGGGCATTGATTTCATGACATGTAACCCTCACTCGGTCGTTGGGCATGGATACATCACCATAGCCATGGATTATTTCACTAAGTGGGTCGAGGCAATGCCTACATTTGATAATACCAGGAAAAATACAGTGTTATTCATATTCAATCATATTGTTACTAGATTTGGTGTCCCTCGAGCCATCATCACTGACCATGGTAGTCATTTTTGCAATTTTACGATGTATGAACTTACCGAGAAGTTGGGTCTTCGACATGAAAACTCAACCCCTTATTATCCGTAGGACAATGGATGAGTTGAACTAATCAACAAATTTCTCATTACTATGCTTCGATGGATGGTAGGAATTCACAAGTCAAGTTGGCACACGATGCTCTTTTCGACATTATGGTCCTGTCGGAAATCCATTAAGTCTGCCACGGGATTCACACCTTTCCAATTAGTATATGGTATTGAAGCAATTTTGTCGATTGAATGTGAGATCCCATCTTTGAAACTATTTTTTGAACTTCTCCCTAACACCTCAGTTGAAGAAGAACGTCTCTTGTATTTGATGCAATTAGACGAGACTCGTCGTGATGCTACCTTAGTCATTGAAACTCAGAAAAAGCGTGTCAAATATCAATATAACAAGTATGTCAAACTACATATTTTTTCTGAGTGTGATTTGGTTTTTCTTTATGAACAAGATCATGACTTATTAGGGGCCAAAAAAATTGAGCCCATGTGACGTGGCCATTATATTTTCAAATGAGTGTTGGAGAAAGGGGCCTATGAGTTGGTAGATTATGATGGAATTCCTTTGAGTGAACCCAAAAATGGGATTTACTTGAAGAAGTACTATGCTTAAACCATTTTTTTCATAAGTGTTTTGTATTTTTAGTGTATCATACTCTTGTGTTATCAAACTAATCGGTAAGTGTAGACACAAATGGATCTCCCTAACTTCCATAGGAAGTTAGAACAAAACAAGACAAAATACAAACTTCACCTTAGACTTCATTGTCATATAAACTAGTTTAGAGAGGTAAAAGTGACATACCTTTTAAATGACGCTTGATCCTCGCTAGAGTCATCCTTGTGGCTCCTTCTTTGAGTTTGCAGGGTGGTGAACCTGTTTAAGAAGAACAAACCAACAAAGAGAGAGAACAAAAATATATATATTCCAATGAATTCTATGTATAAGATCAAGGAATTATACAATAAAAGTTAAGACACCTTTATAGGGAAGAAATGTATTGTTGCATTATATTAAATGGAAAGTGGAGAATACAACCCATGCCTTGATGTTGCAAGGTCCCTTTCAATGGCTCTTTCTTCCAACACACACACCTTTTCTCCAATGCCTTTGATGAAGAAGATCCACGATCTGACTTAGAGAACTAAAGCAAAGCTCTCAAGTATAATATGTAGTATAACTCTTCATGCATATGCAAGCCCTTGCAAACCTTAGCCTTTTCCATAAGAGATCCCTCTTTAAATAGAGTGAAAGAGAGATGGATCAGGGGATTAGGATGATCCCACTAAATCAAATAAGTGAGTAAGATCCAAACCGATCGAAGGCCACCTCATCTTCTAGAATATCCCCTTCTAGAACATTTGTGAATTTTGACTTTTCCTTTACTTAAGCATCGTCGCACCCTATGCACACGCAGCCTGCGACGACGTCACAGTCTAGTTTTAGTTTTGAGTGCAATGATCATGCATCGTTGCACCCCATGCATACAGAAAGGTGTGACGACCTTCCTTGTTATAGTTTTTGAAAGAGGAAAATCAAACCACTTTTCTCATGGAGAAAGTCTCTTTTAATATTTTCATGGAACATGAAAATGAGTTAAGCACATGTTGTCATTTGATCACTGGGGTGACCAAAATAATGTGTAACATAATGCCCCCCAAAGTATGACACTTGAACTTTTGATAGCTGAAATACTTTGTAGAATGTGTGTGTCGAAAACAAGGAGCGCATCGATCGGGAACCTGCAAACAATCAATCATCTGCATAATAACATACCATCTTCTCGGGTAGGAATTCCCATGCTCATACTACAAGTGACTCTAATTATAAGTTTCAAGTGATTCATGGCCACTAAATATACATTGTGAATCCATGTCATCGTGATTCAACATAGCCACCAGAAATATAGTGTGGATCTATGCTCTAAAAGAATTCAAATTCGGACATAGCCACGAGACATACACAATGGATCTATATCTTAGTACAAACTTATGAATACCCCGTCGCAACCTGGACTAAGATGATGAGATCCAAGGTCTTCATTTCCATCATCTCTAAGTACGAATCTATCCATGTGATTATAGGTGTCGAAGTCAAACGTGGTAGAAACCACTTAATTATCAGTCATTAATGAAAACTGTTAACAAGTGCGAAGGAAATCACCATTGATGTCAATGATTCCCAAGGTACTCTAGTACAATCCAATGAATATGAATAAATGATTTGAAGTCTAACACTCGATAGAATATTCCAATCAGGGGTCAATGATCTGTGAACCCACTGTTGAAAGCAAAGAAACCTGCCACTGAGGCATGCAAGCTCTAAGGTACTAAATTATTTCTAAATCTTGTTCCTGGATAATGAGTTGAAGTCGACAGGAAAAGACCCGTCATATGAGGGCCTTGATGTATCCCCCATCAATGACACAAAATATGTAGCATGTTATCTCCTCAAATAACACAATCAAATTTGTTTATTTAGGTGATAGGAAGTCATTGAAAAATACATTTCTAGATTTTTTAAGGTTCATTTTTGAGAGCCTTATGTTTGTAATAAAGATTGAAAAACATTGGATTTGGTTTTTATTTCAAAAAGTCAAATTACAGGTTTTGGTGGCTAAGTGGCTCTCCAAAAGAGCTTCTAAGCCACCGAAAACCTTAGCTTTCGGTAGCTTAAATGCAAAATTCGGGGCTATTTTAGCCATCGAAAGTGCATAAAAGTTTGTTTTTATTGTGCTGAGTCACCATTTTCAAATGATGATTCTAAGCGACTGGGGAATAATTTTGAGAAACAGGTGATTTTTTTGTTTCTAACATGTCAAAGAACAATAACCTCTCTCATTTTTCCTACCAGTGTCATAGATTGGGAGAATCGAATTCATCTCTGAGTTCTAATTTTCAGATCTCAGAATTTCCCTGTTTGACACATGCTTTTGAAATGCAGATCCCGGGAAAATGAAAACGAATCTTAAAGAACTGAGAGAGGTTATTTCTCAAAAAAAACCAATATACAAAAGCCTCTTCCAGTTTTTAAACAACAGTTTTGGTTCGAGAGATATGGGTCAATATTTGAGCAGCATATTTCCATAAATTTTTGTCTTTTCCAGCCACCTCACAAATTCGAATTTGAGATAGGAGAAGAGGTTATCAGATCCATATTTTGAGGATCTAAAACTTCTTGTAAAGGCTATAAAGCCTATCAATTTTATAGACTTTGGAGGGTTCGAGTCTAGATACTAGACCATTTTTCTTTTGTAATAGACATTTCTTGCATATAATATAGATACACAAGCTTATTTCTCTGTTAATATCAGATTGCCATTTTCTTTCTATTTTTTGTACTTTCATTGATTACTTTCTCTGTTCAAGTTTGTCTAATTGCAAGAGACTGTCATCTCATCCTGTCAATTCATAAACATTGATGGGTTCATAATTGATGTTATCTTTATTTAGCCCATCATATATATGTTCTAGTTGATAAATATAGTCTTCTTCACCCATCAGTTCAGCTATTCATCTGATTAGTAACTCTTGAAAGCATTGTCTTACCTGGTTATATATATTTGAGTGTTTTGAAAAAAAATAATTTGGTTAATTTATCCCATTTGATCCACACATAAACACAAAATCAAAACACACATTAAGTTACCAGGCATCTTTGAGATACAACCTAGAAGAGTTTCTTGGAGAGATAACAAATTGGCATCGTTGTCGAGGAGAGGAGATTGAAGATCAGCTTCCTTGGGAGGCGACAATATCAATCTTTTATGATAGACAAAGTCTGGACATCATTTGTTTTTAATCATCTATCTGGCGACTCCATGAAGGACAGATTCATTGGCGACCCCATTGTTCAGAAATCTATTGGCGACTCCACTGGTATGAAATGAAAAAGAGGTATGCATTTTGCAATTTCTCAAGTATTTATGGTTATCCTCATCCAGTACTGTTGGCAGCCAATTCGCATTTTTATCCTATCCTTATACGCTGCCTACACCAGTGTTTTGCAACCCTTGATTTTCATCACAATCTTTGGAATAAAACAACACTATTATTTGGCACACTTTGTTCTCGTTTTCACGACTGCAAGCATGAAAACTTTGTTTTCGAAGTCACATTAAAATCGTCACTGGATTATTTTGGTTACTCTTGTCTATGTGTTCATTGCGTTTCCAATTTAATTATAGTCGCACAGCTGGCAAGACTCCAAGATCTTTACTCATTTGGTATTCTTTAATTGTTAATATGACTTCATTTTTATAAGACTGTGATGATACTCTTATGATCGAGTTTTTGATACATTGGTGGTTTTGATGTTCTATAGTCTTTCATCGATTTCCTTGATACATTGGTTTCATGAAAACACATTGACATTATGGTTAGACCCTTGGTATAAATCATTTTATACATATTTGATATGATCAAACCCTTGGTGTTGATTTCAAATCATTGTTTTGGTTTTAAAAACTATGCTAAAACTATTTCTTGCGCAAATGTTTGGTCGACTTACCATAGATTTCATTAATTATTTGAATGGCATAGTTTTTAACATATGCATAGTGATTTGAATCTCTATATGTGCCATCGGTTGTACTGTGGGAAATGATTGTTTTGCATGGGCTGAGCTAGCTCCACCACCTTCGAACATTCGGTCATTAATGCTTTCCCCCTATCACGGGTTAACTCCATTGTTTTCGGGTAAGCCTGTGTGCCTTTGATCCTGCGAATACCCTGTTCTAACCCTTGGACGCAAACTCTTGCCCACTGTGCACTCCTGTCTATGGCACCAGTGGTGCGCATAGAACCAAACGGTAGCCAAACTCTGTTTCTATTCGATAATGCTCGCAAAGATTTGGAAAATGGGGGTTGGCTGGTGTTTATACAAAGGTTCAAGGGTTTCAACCTTTCAATTGCCCAACAATTCTCCCTCACCTTTGACGGGTACAAGACTAAGGTCGAATATGTACAACTTGAGCTTAATGAGGAATTCTTAATTTTGGCTACAGGACTGCCAGCTATAGGTCAAAGATGGTTTAAAAATTCCAAAGTAGATGA
This sequence comes from Picea glauca, assembly GCA_000966675.3. Lineage (NCBI taxonomy): Eukaryota > Viridiplantae > Streptophyta > Pinopsida > Pinales > Pinaceae > Picea > Picea glauca. Next base: position 396,482 of record JZKD02S1815937.1, read on the forward strand.
GGTGCCATGGCCATTACTATTCACATCAAGAAAGATTGTTTCCTGTGATAAAGGTATGCCTATCACTACCCTCAAACCCAGGTGGCACGATCTTTTGGTAATTGTTAAACAGTTTGTGACCTGCGAAGGTCAGTATGGCTTGGTATTTCTGTATCATCTTCGATTATTGATGAATTTTATAGGCTATCCTTTGAATATTCCACATTACTTCTTGCGTAGTCTTTACAAGATGTCTAAGAGATTCAAGCGTGAGAAGGCTGATAGCATCCTTTTTCATCACGGCTTGATTAAACTCATTATCGTCCACCATTTGAGCCTTAATGGTGATAGTTGGCAAGCCTTCCTATCTAGGAATGGCTTTTCCACCTCTGAGTCTGTCCAAATGGACAAAGTTGTGGTTACGGAAACTATGGTTGGGCCAGTTGTGCCATTTCATATCCTTCTACCCCCTGTCAAACCCTCGGATTTCCCTGACATCGACCTACCCGATACCATAGCCAACCCATGTACTAAAGAAAAGACTGAGGCTGTAAAGAATCCTGTGAGGAAGAAAGGCAGAAGCGATACTGCTGTCAACAGTAAAGGGAAGAAACATGCTTGATGGATATCGAGGTGTGCTAGGAACAAACCCAAGCAAAATGTTGACCAGAAGCCAATAGTGTTGAGCGAGGACTCGGACTCCAATATTGAGTGTTTCTTAGCTGAGGAGTACCCCTACTCTCATGGCCTATGCTCTAAGGAACCCTATGACTATGTCTCTAACTTACCTCCTTGCCTAAAAAATGACCCAAACTACCCGGGAATCAAGTTGCACAAAGAAACCCTTGGTAACTTGAACAAACCCTCGCCTGTGATACCGAAGCCCAATCAATCACCATGTATCCAATGTAACACTTGTCTAGATCGTTATTACACCGACGTTCCCCTTTTGCAATCAAAGATCAAATCGTTAGAGGAATGGGTGGCAGTGCTGTCAAAGGAGAACGACAGGCTTCAAGCCAATGAGAAGAAACAAAAAACCACCGGTTCGATTGTCTTCAAGAACGTCGAAGCAACAATAGCCTTTGTCAATTCAAAATTATCATCACTAAGTTGCCCAAGTATGTGTTTTGACATCAATTTTTCTTTGTAAGTTTGCTTGAATTAATTTAACTGATTGGAGTTGTTTTCAATTAGCTCTATTCGTTTTAATAGATTCAAAATGGTTATGTTATAATCGGATCACTAAAAATGATTTCGTGTGAATCATGTACAGTAGATTTGTTTTGCTAAAATTAAATGTACATATGATTTGGTTATGCGATTTTATTGTGCTCAGATTAGTATAAGCGATTGGGTTGTTTATGATTTTGTTTGGTTTGCTTTGAAATAGTTCTGTACGTTTGAATTAATATAGTCGATTGGGTTTTGTTTTCGTTTAGTTCTGTTCGAATATATATTTAAGGAATGATTCTGTTTTGTTTCCATTTTAGACTTTGATTGCATTCGATCTGTACTGGAGATTTATTTATCAGACACAACTATGATTTGGATTGATACGATTTCATTGTTTTTGGATTATGTCAGCCCCAAACTGGCTCGATTCATTTCTTTTGGCTTGATTTTGAAACTATTATGCATGCTTGAATTGGCATGATCCTTTATGTATGCAATGTGTCAATATCAGTGAGTGGTTTGATAAATATAATGTAATCTATTGATTCGCAAAACGACTCTGTTAGCTTTGATTTTGAAAAATGATTTTGTTAATGGCTGAGGCGACATAAACTATTGCATGAATGATTTGTTTAACCGGTTACAGTTTGTGTCGATTGAAATTGGTTCATGAAAATGATTTCATTGCTTTTGAATTATCTAAGAGATTATGTTTACCCCAAATTCGTGATAACAAATGTTAAACAAAGTACATGTATCTCTGTTACCATTCGGTTGACCACGATTTCGTGTGTTTCAATTTGCATGCAAGTTTTGGTTTGATATTGCATGAATGATTCACTCTGTTTGGAATTAGTAATTAAAGATTTGGTTGAATAAGTCAAATATAATTCTGTTAAGTTTTGGATTGATTTTAAAACGATTCTATGCTCAAATTAGACCAGCTACAGAATCACAAGATTCTGTAGCTAGTCTTAAAAATTAGATTTTTGTCAATTTATCAATAAAACAATATCTAAACTTTTGTATTCTTGTCTACTTACAGGTACCTACGAATTTCATTGACAAATGGGACATGTTGTAGCAGTTTAGATACAATTTTCAGTTGTTAGTCATAGGAAAAATAGGGTTTTGGCAGATTATTCCCAGATTTTTTGTAAACTGTTTTGACAATTCCCACAAGGATGTTTTACCCTGTGGGAGGTCTTTAAATACTTGTTATTTTTTGTAATTGACCCATCATCATCACTGTGGGGAGAACTAGACTATGGATTTATGATTCAGACTGAGATGAAAGTTGATGTCTTGTAACAGCTTTAGCTTTCAATATATCTAACTTTTATTTCAAGTTTTACTCATATCAGTTTGTAGATAATTATCAACTACTTTAGTTATCATAATTTGTTGCAGGTTGATGTGATTTGGTTTATATGTTGTCCATATCTGACCTCTCTTATTTAAAAAATACAACAATTACTCTATTTCAATTTAATGAATACAGGTTTATCTTTTTCATTAATTGAATTGTATTGTACAAATTTTGCACAAGGATTTATCTGACTGCGATGATTTGTAAATTATAAGATTGTTGTAAATTTTTATGTCTTGTTTGTCCTATTATTTATATTTGAAGAGCACAGTTGCTTCTAGTTTACGAGAAGCTCGTGGAGAATCTGGTGCGGGTTTCCTCCCTTTGAACAACTAAAACAACTATTGCATACAGGACAAACCTGAAGCGTTACTCCATGTCAGTTTGTTATTTGTTATTTGATAGTTAGTTTGTTAGTATAATTTAAGTAGTTTAGTTAGATATGTATATAGTTTAGATTCTTAGTTAGAATTATTATTTTAGTTACTTAGCTTAGATATTTTTTTTATTTAATTTCTTTCTCATAAAATTATAAAAATCAAAAAACAATAGTTTTGTTGTTTTAGGACAGTTTACAAATGATTTTTGCAGGTTGTCATTTAAATCTGTAATCTGTAAATATTGTATATTTGTAATTGAATCTAATTCTGTTGATAATTGAACATTTAATTTTATAGAATTATTGCTACATAATATAGATAATAGATTGTATATATTTATTTCAGATTTTTTTATTAGTTTGTTTTAGTTATTGTTTTCATTTAGTTTAGTTCCTTAGTGTAGTTTTCTTTTGTTTTCCTAGGACTTAGATCGGCTAACGGAGCCGCTAAACCTATCAGGGTGGGTCATCCCAAACGGTTTGGGTTATTTAGACAACCCCGGACCGGATCCACTCTTCCAGCTGGCGAGCGTTCAATTTCGCCCGTTAAGAAATGGCGCTAGAAGGAGGGCCCAAAATTTATTAATGGCACGAGATGGTCGTAAGACTCCTCCACCACCTAATCGCTCACCTATAGTGACAAGAAGTCATTCGAACAACAACATTCCCCCTCAAACAACAACCACATCAAACGACGATCCACGGATCACAGTCGAACCAGCAACCTCGAATCCTACAGGTGGTGACATACAAGAGATTGTCCGCCAATCTCTCATAAGAACACATAGTGCCTTAGCCTATTTGAGGCAACCAAATCGACCTTTGGACCAACATTTAGATTTCTATGATATCAAAGAACAAATCAGAGGCACTAACCTCTTTGTGAACCCTACAGATCCAATCCTCACTCCTGTTGCAGGGGGATCTGGGATACCTCCCTCACCACCTCCCTCATCTCCTTCTTCTTCTAGAGAAGACTCCTCTGACGAAGGCAGTTCCTCTTCGTAGCCTTCCACACCGCCTACACCAATGGCCAACCAGAACAATCCTGCCAAACCTTGGCTCGACCAGGATGCAGTAGCCGTACCTGGAGCACATCATCCCTTACCCAAACATCTGGAGAAGTGGCTTCCCAAGTTTGACCCTGACTCTAAACAGATTGCAGAAGATCACATTAAAATTTTTATGTTAGCCATTAGACTCTGTAATGTCGAACATGAAGACGTAGTCTGTAGATTGTTCCCCAATACTTTCGAGGGAAATGCCTCTACCTGGTACTTTTCCCAACAACCCCATACCATCGTGTCTTGGGAAAAGTTCGAGTCATGCTTTTTGGAAAAGTTCGGAGATGATAAAACTCCAGAAGTCCTGGTTATGGAGCTTTCTATCTTAGGAATGAACCCAAAACAGAAAATTAAATACTTTAATCGAAGGTTCTTAACACTAAAGAATCGAATCCCTACGGATTCCATGTCTATCGAGAATCTTATCATAGCATACTATACTAAAGCCTTGCATCAAAGTATAGCTATTTGGGTTAAACGATCTTAGAAAGCCACGTTGTTAAAGGCCTTCGAGGAGGCCAGCCAGATTGAAAAAGACATCCTTAGTTTAAAAGACACTACTAGCAACGAAATAGAAACTATCTCATCTTCCAAAAAGAAGATCGAGATCCTCCCTAGACCTACTCAAAATAAAACACAACCTGAAATCTCTGATTTAGAAAACTTAACTAAAGTCGTTCAAAAACTGTCTAATCAAGTTATAGATTTGAAAAGGATGGTCGAAGAAGCTTCTTCAAGAAAAGGGCCTTACAAACCCCCGTTCAAGAAGCCTTTTCCCACCAACGGACCTTATCTGAATACTGAAGGCCTTAATCTAGAAAGTCTACAATACGCCCTTCAAACAATTCTAGAAGCTCAGGATAACTTGATGCCTCCTGAGATTCCCGAGGAGGTTGTTGAACAAGAGACAGTTCAAGAAGAAGAGTCTTCTCCAAACATTTTTGGACACTTCTCGGATAGCATATTTCAAGCTAACTTCGAGACAGTACATCTCTATAATACTAGGAGTAAGACAACAAACAAACCTTCTTCTGAAAACACTACAACTTTGCCTCCAAAGCAATCTAAACCAGCTGAGACTAAACAGAGTCATGTAAACCCCAATTTAGATTATGATTTAGTTGAAGATCTTAAAAATTTAAGGGCTAACATTTTTGTTTATGAGTTATTGAAATTTCCATTTCTGCTACAAAAAATGTTACAGAATATCGTAGAGAATGGCAAAAATGGTAATTCAAGAAATAACAAGGCTGTTTAGAACAAAGTTCCTCAGAAGACTTCTACTAAAAACAATCCTGATCCTCACGATAAAGGAAGCCTCCCTATAAATAATGTAATTAATGTAGATAAACTAGCTTTAGAAACTGCGAGTAAAAAGCCACAAACTACCACCCTTAGTACTCGCAGAAATGTACCTCCATTTTTGTTAACTTTCGAAATATTTAATAGAAACGTGCACAATTGTATGGTAGACTCAGGAGCTTCATCCAATGTGATGCCATGGTCTGTGTGTCAAAAGATTAACGCTGAAGTTGAACCCTCCACCTTAAAAATCATCCAACTTGATCGAACCAGTGTTAAATTTGTAGGCAAATTAAGGAATGTGCTTATAAGATTATTGTCTAACCCCAAATTTCATCAAGTTATTGATATTATTGTTGTGGATATTCCAGAAGTGTATGGTCTGTTTTTAAGCAGGGACTGGTCAGAGAAGCTACACGGCTATTTCACGACAGATTGGTCTCACTTGTGGCTTCCAGAGAACGGCAAGCCCAACAAGATCAAGGTAAATCGTGAACGCTACCTTAAGTTCACGGTCAAGGATTTGAATGATCTCAATGAACCATTTACACCTTCTGTTGATTCACCCGAAATACAAGGGATGAATACTTTTTTCGGCAATTTTATGGCTGAGGCTTCAGCTATCACCAATCCAGAATAGCAGTCTGAGATTGTGGCATATGTGTATCCAGTAGCTTCTACACAACGGTCTCATGCACCCGATAAAAATCAAATTTGGTCTCTTTATTTTGATGGGTCAAAGTCCAAAGAATGAGCTAGTGTAGGTTGTGTTATTATCGATCCGGCAGGTAACAAAACCCTGATTGCATGTAGGTTAGAATTTGAATGTACTAATAACACAACAGAATATGAGGCTTTACTGCAGGGCCTCAGAAAATCTTTAGATATGAACATTCAAAACTTGACTGTCTTTGGCGATTTTGAAATCGTGGTTAGACAGGTAAGTGATTCTATTCACTGTCTATCTCCGCATATTAAAAGCTACCAATCCGAGGTATGGAATTTAATGAATAAATTTTCTTCTTTCAATATAAATTCTATTCCTAGATTGAATAATTCTGAAGCTGATCTATTAGCTAACGTAGCTTCCAAACTCTTTCCTGCAGAAGGCTTGTCCCCAGATGCATTCTCCGTCGAGCTATTGTTCAGGCCATCCGTTCCCGACAACATCATGAATTGGAGAGTCTTCGACGACAATCAACAGATTATTAGCTTCCTGCATATGGAGGAAACTTTTCAAGACGCGATGATCGATGAATGCACTCACGACGACAATTTGCGCGATTTCACAGTAATACCAGATCCGAGAACTCCTGAATCTTCATCGGACATGGTAAATTCGATCCCTAAGTCTGTAGTTAGATTAGAGAAATTTTACGATCTTCAAGATAAATTCAAAAAATCGGTCAACTGTAAAACCAATAGTTCCTCGTTATCATATGAAAAAGTAAACTTAGGAACTAGTGACAATCCACAGTGCATTAATTTAGGGGTGGGGTGTTCTGAGCAAGAAAAAGCTGCATTTGTTAAATTGTTTAAAGAATTTAAAGATGTTTTTGCGTGGACCTATGATTACCTTAAAACTTTCAACCCTAACATCATATGACACGTCATTCTTATGAAACCCCAAACCTTACCCTTTCAACAAAAATTAAGAAAAATGCACCCTAAGCTTGAACCGACCATTAAAAAAGAATTGAATAAACTCCTTAATGCTAAGATAATTTTCCCAGTTAGGCACACTCAATGGGTTTCTAACCTTGTCCCTGTTCGGAAGAAAAGCGGGGAAATTCGACTATGCATCGATTTCCGAAACCTTAATAGAGCGTCTGATAAAGACAACTACCCGGTCCCACCCATGGAATAGATCCTTCAACAGGTATCTGGTTTTGAGAGGCTATCTTTATTGGATGGTTTCTCAGGGTACAACCAAGTCCTGATGTCTCCTTCAGACCAACTTAAAACTACCTTCCGCACTCCATGGGGCACCTACGCTTATCGAAAAATGCCCTTTGGATTGATTAATGTCGGTGCCACTTTCCAGAGAGAGATGGACATCACTTTCTGAGGCTTAATCAATCAGTCCATCGTAGTTTACTTAGATGATGTTACTGTATTTTCTAAAAACAAAACCCATCATCTAGCTCATTTAAGAGTTGTTCTACATCGATGTCGTAAATACGACATTTCCTTGAATCCTAAAAAATCCATCTTTGCAGTAGAACAAGGTAAACTCTTAGGATTTATTGTGTCAAGAAAAGGGATGATTATCGACCCTGAAAGGACTCAAGTCATCTCGAAACTCCCCCCTCCTACTTCCAAAAATTCCATGTAGTCTTTCTTAGGCCAGATAAACTTTATGAGGAGATTCGTCCCCAGCTTCTCTGAAATGGTTAGACCTTTACAGAATTTAATTAAGAAAGACACACAATATCATTGGGGACCCGTAAAAAGCCAATCTTTTAATGCAATAAAAAAGGCCATAATAGATGCTCCTTCTCTCATGAGCCCCGAATTTTCGCAAGACTTTACACTCTACACTTTTGCTTCTGACCGTTCCTACGCTGTCGTCCTTACTCAAAAGAACGTTGAAAACAATGAAGTACCCATTGCCTTTATGAGCTCTGCTTTCAAAGGCACGGAACTTAATTACCCAGCGGTTGACCAGCAAGCATATGCTATTTTCAAATAAGTCAAGCACTTCTGGTCTTATCTTTTGAAATCTAGGATGAAAGTTATTGTCCCTTACCCAACCATCAGGAACCTGTTAGTGCAGAAAGAACTAGGAGAAAAGAAGGCTAATTGGGTTACCTCCTTGCAGGAATATGACATAGAAATTACCCCAGCTCAGATAGTGAGAGGCCAAGGGTTATACAAGTTAGTCGTTGACTAAGCAGCAGGATAGCAGGAAGAAAACGATATGTCAAACCTAAGACAACATGATCAAAATGCAATTTGTTGTGCACAAAACTTTGTCAGTCCATGGTATGATGATATAAAATTATGTCTTGAACATGGGTTAGCCCCCCGTCACCTGGATCCCACTAAAAGAAGAGCATTAAGATTAAATTTTGCCTCCTTTCATTTGGTTAATGGTGTTAGTCTCCAGTTTTGACTATGTTTTACCTACATCATATCAAAAAGACCTCCATTTCCATACCTAGTATCACTCCCTTCTGGCCTTGTTATGACACATCTGACATCCTTTTTACAACTAAGTGGGCTATTCAAGGTATTCTTATGATTCAAGTTATTTTTATGTATTTTGATACTTTAAATTAATGTTGATACTAATGTGGCATGAGTTAGGTACTATTTCTTTGAAACAGAACTTGCCAGTACCAGGTACCAGCTCGCACCCAGTGGAGAGACCGAAGAAGCTACTAAAGATCCGTATGACATGGCCAGAGTGGTAGACAGTGTGATTTACATGATAGATTGAGTCATAACTCATATGCTTATCCAAGGCGAGATTATAGAACTGAGTTGTTAATACTTCATGACTCACACTTCTTGACACTGCATGTCATGAAGATGTGAAGACCATTTTAACTGATTTTGAGTTATTTTCGGATCTGGGATCCATTTGAATTAATGCATTTTTGTTTTAGACTATTTTTGGGGAGGATCTATATAAACAGAAGATCGCTCCCAAGAAACGTTGGTTATGTTATGCTATGAGATATACATTTCTGCTAATACAATTTGCCTATGCGTTATGTTACTTCGTTGTTTTATGATTTGAGTTATTTTCTGAGTAAATGGAGCGTGAAGCATGAACAGTGTTTGCATAGAATGATTTGAGTAGCTCTGGTTTTCCTTTCGGTGATTGCACCTCTTGGTTGGGCCCGCCAACAGGTTCAAGTCGCTGCCTCTTTCTGTATTAGAGTTAGTTTATTTCAGTATCTTAGGATTTGCATGCATGTTATCTTATTTGAGTTTGGGAATTAACTTGTTTAGATTCTTGCTTAATCATTCTTCAATTGTATCGTTTCCAGCATATTAATATATTCTACGTTGATGAATGTTGAAAGCTTAATTGATTCCTGCAGAACTTAAAGCATGAACTAGATTTGCTCTGCTTCCAGTTTTTAATCTGAACGTGAATTAGAGAGAATGAAAGTTTGAATTTACTCTTCTTAGATTAGGATAGTTAGTTTACTCTGTTCTGTTAGGATAGTTAGGTTGCAATTGAATTAAAGGAAGCTTCCAGTACCAGTAGAGTAAATAGGATATTTCTTTATTTTCCTATGGACAGATTCAGACTTATTTTGGATGTTTAGATTAAAAGGATTTTAGGAAATAATCTTTCTTTTATGGCTTATATAGAAATAATGATGATTATATGTTTAAAGATAGTGGTAGATAGTTTTGTGAAATCACATTAGACCAGAAATAGAAGTACCTGCACTTAAGCATAGAGTTGTTTTCCCTTTGATGAATTAAAACAGGAGATGATAAGTTTCAAAATAATCATTAGGGTTCAGTTTCTAAGAGTGAGTTTGTGTTTTCTTCTAAGAATATCCTTTAGATAGGAATTATAATCTTACCCGCACATACAGTGTAGCAGCTCTAAGTTCACTTACCCTGGTTTGACAATTCAGTGTTTTCAGGTCACTAAAATCTTTAATATAGCAGCCTGACATTTTTGGCGCCGTTGTCGGGGAGCTGTTTAAAAGGTAAGTTAGATAATTGTCTTGATTATTGTTAGAATGCACTTAGTTTGGTGTGGTATGTTAGCAGGTTGATGATAGGAGGAGTTGTGGAAACAAAGGGTGAGAACTGACATATCATCTATCACAAGTACTCTGAAACTCAATCTTAGTTTATTTTTCTTTCATTTAGTATGGCTTCATGAGAAATAGAGATCATAGAGGTAGATTTAGGGGAAATATAAAACAACAAAAAGGAGAAACCTCCACCCAAAAAGCGATAGAAACTGAGACTGGAATTCTGGCTAAGGAAACTATAGAACAAAACCTAGAACCAGGAAACACCATACATCAACAAATTCAAAATCCTGGTGATCCAGCCCTAGATGACACAGTTGATCCAGAGAAAATACAAGCTATTCTTGGGAACCCTAACTCTATAGTTTCACAGATAATAACTGCAACTGTGGAATCAAAGGCCTTAGGATCCTCAAAAGGACCAATAGGAGATAACAATTCTGACAAAAAGGATCCAGAAAGGTGGGATTTCACACCTTCACCAAAGAAAGATCGGATTGCATATACAATTCTTGGTAATCCTTTTAACATGGAAGAAAGAGGGAGAGACTTACATGGGAACTTTCATATTGAAAATGAAGGAGAAGAACAAGTAGAGAATGAGTTAACACCAGAAACCACCTTTGGGTTTCCTATTTTGGATTTAGTCCAGAATGTCAATATGAAAAATATCCCACTTTCAGCACTACCAACCTTTCATGGGAAAAATAGTGAAGACCCAGATGTCTTTATTTTTGAGTTCGACATCCTGTGCAGGAGTTATAACTATCTCCAGGATGCACATAAGTTGAAATTATTTCCTGCCACCCTGAAAGATTTTGCATTACGTTGGTTCATGAGTTTAGGAGAATACAACATTAGATCTTGGGAAGATATGAAGGAATTTTTTTTAAAGAAGTACCAGGACTATTGCAGATCCAAGGATTCTCGAAATGACATCTTCAAAATGCAACAACAAGATGAAGAAAGCCTTGAGTATTTTTTAGAAAGATTTACCTATACCCTTCAAAAATCTAAGTATAATGATCTCCAGGATGAAGCAGTCAACACTCTTTTCTTAAAAGGAGTTTCAGATGAATATATTGATACTCTCAATTTAATGGCTTTGGGAGACATTTATCAAAAAAAATTTGAAGCAATCAGTGAACTTTGTAGAACTTACTCAAGAAGTAAGGGGAAAACTGCAAAAAGTGTGAGAGAACCTGTCAACAAAAATACCAAAGCACCCACATCTGGTGGAGTTACTAGAATCGAATTGGGAAACCTTTTGGAAAATTTTAAAATAGACATTTTAGGAACAATTGGCTCTCAATTAGACACTCTGAAGATAAAGAGAAAGCAGGAAGAGGAAAATCCTGTCCTAAGCGTATTTTGCCCAAAATGCAGAAAAAGGCATCCTTTACAAGAATGTCCTTTGGACAATGTTCCTGTATGTGCAATATGTACTGAAAATCATAAAATAGAATATTGTCCATCCTTACCTGGATTGCAAGAAATATTCAAGGGAGGGGAAACTCTAGGGACTCCATCTGCACCTAAGAGGCCTTGGCAACCTAGGAATTCAAATACATATAAAGAACCATATCCACAATCTTCCAGCTATTATCCACCCTTCTCTCAACAACGACATCCATGGAACTGGCCAAATTGGCCTCCGCAAAATGTCCCTGCTCAACCTTGGTACCAGGGATGGAGAGATCTGAATTTTGGGAATAACCAACAGCAGCATGCGGTACCAATTCCCCAGAACCCCTGCATGCAGTATCCTCCAAATATGCATCAGTTATTGCCTGGTTTTGTTCCACCTCCATTACCACCCATTCAACAAACCCCTCAGCAGCCTCATAATTCACCTCGTCCTACCATTTTTCGCACTCAACCCATTCCAAATCCTAACCAAAGACCACCTCTACCACTCCATAATGTTGATTTCTAGAATTATCCATCTTACAACATAAACCCTATTTCTATACAAGAAGTACAGCTGAGATCTGGAAAAATTTTAAATAAAATTC
>JZKD02S1815937.1:427517-462061 GCA_000966675.3 Picea glauca
CCCTTTCCATTCTATCTTTAAGAGGGGGGGGGGATCTGGAATAATGTGGTGTGTGAAGTAGGGCCCCTCTTGTCACGTCAACCATCGTGTCACATTTCCCTCTCTGCCACTTGTGTTCCACCTAACTGTGCAACGGGATCATTCCCCATTGGTTGTTCTCTACCCCTGTTGAGGCTTGTTCCTATTGGCCATTTGCTGACCCTATAGGGATTCATCCCCATTGGTCGATCACTAGCTCTATTGGGGTTCGACGGTTGTAGATTCAAACGTTTAGACGTTACTGTAGCGTCGAGGTGCGAAATACAAATAGGCGCTACGTCCAAATTGAACTGTGAATTTGACCCATGATCAAGGGGAACAGAGCAGGAGAGAGAAAGAGCCATACTTACGCTGGGCCTCCATGGTAATTAGGGGTTCGAGTCCAGCAGAAGACCAGAAAAATTTGATTTAGGTAGTGGGTGTTTTACAGGAATTCTTAAGTTCAGCTACAGGACTACCAATTACAGGTCAAAGATGGTTTAAAAATTCCAAAGTAGATGAGGTGTCGTGGCCATTACTATTCACATCAAGAAAGATTGTTTCCTGTGATAAAGGTATGCCTATCACTACCCTCAAACCCAGGTGGCACGGTCTTTTGGTAATTGTTAAACAGTTTGTGACCTGCGAAGGTCGGTATGTCTTGGTATTTCTGTATCATCTTCGGTTGTTGATGAATTTTATAGGCTATCCTTTGTATATGCAACATTATTTCTTGCGTAGTCTTTACAATATGTCTAAGAGATTCAAGCGTGAGAAGGCTGATAGCATCCTTTTTCATCACGGCTTGATTAAACTCATTATCGTCCACCATTTGAGCCTTAATGGTGATAGTTGGCAAGCCTTCCTATCTAGGAATGGCTTTGCCACCCCCGAGTTTGTCCAAATGGACAAAGTTGTGGTTACGGAAACTATGGTTGTGTCAGTCGTGCCATTTCATATCCTTCTACCCCCTGTCAAACCCTCGGATTTCCCTGACATCGACCTACCCGATACCATAGCCAACCCATGTACTAAAGACAAGATTGAGGCCGTAAAGAAGCTTGTGAGGAAGAAAGGAAGAAGCGATATTGCTGTCAACGGTAAAGGGAAGAAACATGCTCGATGGATATCGAGGTGTGCTAGGAACAAACCCAAGAAAAATGTTGACCAGAAGCCAATAGTGCTGAGCGAGGACTCAGACTCTGATATTGAGCGTTTCCTAGCTGAGGAGTACCACTATTCTCATGGCCTATGCTCTAAGGAACCCTATGACTATGTCTCTAACTTACCTCCTTGCCTCAAAAACGACCCAAACTACCTGGGAATCAAGCTGCACAAAGAAACTCCTGGTAAATTGAACAAACCCTCGCCTATGATACTGAAGCCCAATCAATCACCATGTATCCAATGTAATGCTTGGCTAGAGAGTTATTACACTGACGTTCCCCTGTTGCAATCAAAGATCAAATCGTTAGAGGAAAGGGTGACAGTACTGTCGAAGGAGAACGATAAGCTTCAAGCCAACGAGAAGAAACAAAAAACCACCGGTTCGATTGTCTTCAGGAATGTCGAAGCAGCAACAACCTTTGTCAATTCAAAATTATCATGACCGAGTTGCCCAAGTATGTGTTTCGACATCAATTTTGCTTTGTAAGTTTGCTTGAAATAATTTAACTGATTGGAATTGTTTTCAATTAGCTCTATTCATTTTAATAGATTTAAAATGGTTCTGTTAAACTTGGATCACTAAAAATGATTTCGTGTGAATCATGTACAGTAGATTTGTTTTGCTAAAATTAAATGTAGATATGATTTGGTTATGCGATTTTATTGTGCTCAGATTAGTATAAGTGATTGGGTTGTTTATGATTCTGTTTGGTTTGCTTTGAAATAGTTTTGTATGTCTGAATTAATATAGTCGATTGGGTTTTGTTTTCATTTAGTTCTATTCGAATATATATTTAAGGAATGATTCTATTTTGTTTCCATTTTAGACTTTGATTGCATTCGATCTGTACAGGAGATTTATTTATCAGACACAGCTATGATTTGGATTGATACGATTTCGTTGTTTTTGGATTATGTCGACCCCAAACTGGCTCGATTCATTTCTTTTGGCTTGATTTTGAAACGATTCCGCATGCTTGAATTGGCATGATCCTTTACGTATGCAATGCATCAATATCAGTGAGTGGTTTGATAAATATAATCTAATCTATTGATTCGCAAAACGACTATGTTAGGTTTGATTTTGAAAAATGATTTTGTTAATGGATGAGGCGACATAAACTATTGCATGAATGATTTGTTTAATCGGTTACAGTTTGTGTCGATTGAAATTGGTTCATGAAAATGATTTCATTTCTTTCGAATTATCTAAGAGATTCTGTTTACCCTGAATTGGTGATAACAAATGTTAAACAGAGTGCATGTATCTCTGTTACCATTCGGTTGACCACGATTTCGTGTGTTTCAATTTGCATGCAAGTTTTGGTTTGATATTGCATGAATGATTCACTTTGTTTGGAATTAGTAATTAAATATTTGGTTGAATAATTCGAATATAATTCTGTTGAGTTTTGGATTGATTTTAAAACGATTCTATGCTCAAATTAGACCAGCTACAGAATCGCATGATTCTGTAGCTAGTCTTAAAAATTAGATTTTTGCCAATTTATCAATAAAACAATATCTAAACTTCTGTATTATTGTCTACTTATAGGTACCTACGAATTTCATTGACAAATGGGACATGCTGTAGTAGTTTAGATACAGTTTTCATTTGTTAGTCATAGGAAAAATAGGGATTTGGGAGATTGTTCCCAGATTTTTTGTAAATTGTTTTGACAATTCTCACAAGGATGTTTTACCCTGTGGGAGGTCTTTAAATACTTGTTATTTTTTGTAATTGACCCATCATCATCACTGTGGGGAGAACCAGACTATGGATTTATGATTCAAACTGAGATGAAAGTTGATGTCTTGTAACATCTTTAGCTTTCAATATATCTAACTTTTATTTCAAGTTTTATTCATATCAGTTTGCAGTTAATTATCGACTACTTTAGTTATCATAATTCGTTGCAGGTTGATGTGATTTGGTTTATATGTTGTCCATATCTGACCTCTCTTATTTAAAAAATACAGCAATTACTCTATTTAAATTTAATGATTACAGGTTTATCTTTTTCATTAATTGAATTGTATTGTACAAATTTTGCACAAGGATTTATCTGACTGCGATGATTTGTAAATTATAAGATTGCTGTAAATGTTTATGTCTTGTTTGTCCTGTTATTTATATTTGAAGAGCACAACTGCTTCTATTTTACGAGAATCTCATGGAGAATCTGGTGCAGGTTTCCTCCCTCCGAACAACTAAAACAACTATTGCATACAGGACAAACCTGAAGCATTACTTCATGTCAGTTTGTTATTTGTTATTTGATAGTTAGTTTGTTAGTATAATTTAAGTAGTTTAGTTAGATATGTATATAGTTTAGATTCTTAGTTAGAATTATTATTTTAGTTTCTTAGCTTAGATATTTTTTTTATTTAATTTATTTCTCATAAAATTATAAAAATCAAAAAACAATAGTTTTGTTGTTTTAGGACAGTTTACAAATGATTTTTGCAGGTTCTCATTTAAATCTGTAATCTGTAAATATTGTATATTTGTAATTGAATCTAATTCTGTTGATAATTGAACATTTAATTTTATAGAATTATTGCTACATAATATATATAATAGATTGTATATATTTATTTCAGATTTGTTTATTAGTTTGTTTTAGTTATTGTTTTCATTTAGTTTAGTTCCGTAGTGTAGTTTTCTTTTGTTTTCCTAGGACTTAGATCGGCTAACGGAGCTGCTAAACCCGTCAGAGTGGGTCATCCCAAATGGCTTGGGTTATTTAGACAACCTCGGACCAGATCCACTCTTCCAGTTGGCGAGCGTTCAATTTCACCCGTCAACAAGTACCTAGTAAAGATGATGAATGGGAAAATAGCCTTCCCAGATTTCGAGGAGAAGAGTGGGAAGTGCTAGATGAACACTTGCTAGATTTTCATGACTTTGTTCATAGGCTTCAAATCATACATGAATATGTTTAGATTAAACTTTTTAGATATTCATTAAAGGGAATTGCTCTTGACTGGCGTCGATATCTTCCTATTTCCAGTATCAGCTCTTTGGCAGATTTTCATGCTGCCTTCCATTTGTTTTGCAAAGGCATATTTTTAGTTGATTGTCTATATCCCGAATGTTGTCATGAATTTAGTTTGTTGAATAAAGGATTATATAGTCATGAAGAGTATGCTGCAGTCTTAGGTTGTCATGAAGATCAGATTGTTCCCTTTCAAAATTTTAAAGACGACAGGCAGATTGAAGAATTAGTGTGTGACATTTCTGGATCTGGAGTAAAGGTTGAACTATCTACATTCAACACTGAGATCAGTGAAAGCAGACAGCAGCACCACCAACAACAACAACATTTCAGTTCTCAGTCACAATAGCAAGAATATTATCTTTCTCCTTATGAACATGTTGTCTCAAATTATAGTAATGAAGAACAAGGTGATATTTTTCCAAATCTTTTTCAAGATCCTATTGCTGATAATTCTATGCATGAATCTTCATCTCTGTCATTAGAATTGGATCATGATGTTCCCATTTTTGACAAATATAGTGATGAACAAGAAGATTTTAAGTTTTCTGGAGATTTGTTTCCTTTTGGAATTTCACTTAGTTCTACTTTTCAACAAAAGGATGATCAGCAATGTATGCATGTTATGATTGATGAAAGTTGTGAATCTAAAGTTCAAAAGTTCAAAGAAGATTCATATTATGAAGATTTCATTGTTGGAGAGGGTGATCAGAGTTTTCTTCATGATATATATTTTCAGACCCAATTTTCATTTGATCATTATCAAGACAGTGATGTAGAAGATCCAGAATATACTTATTATTTTTTTCCAGAAATTGTCAGTTGTAATATGCCATTACATCAGAGTGATGAAACTAAGTCACAGGGAGATGGTGAAGGAGATAAAAAAAGGTTCAGATCAGTATTTGAGCTTGCATTTTCCTCTGACAGAGCGAGAACAATTTACATTCAACATCAATATCAGTGAAGGCATCCAGCATCACTTCAATTTTCAGTTGCAACAGTTTCATGAAGAGGTATTTATTTATGTCTTTCATGACCCTTTTGCTGATTTTATGGAATCCATGAGCAACATAAACATCAAAATATTTTTGTCATATGAAGGACAGTTCTGTCATCTTTTCAAATTATGTTTCTGCATGACATGGATTTCATTATTTTTGGGGTTAGCATCAAGGATATTATTAGTTAATCAGTGTCTAAATTGGTTGCATTGGAGATTTAGTTTTACTTGATCAGTTCGCTTCTATTGTTTACAAGTAGGAGTAGGTGTGAGAATAATCTCTTCATACGAGAAGCTAGATCATTTTTAGTTGATTGATTTCATGAATAAATAGAACACAGTTAAAAGAGAAATCTTCGTCTTCAACAGTTTGGAAAGCCCATAGTTCATGTGCAAAGATGGAAAGGGAATGTATGATAACATAAATGTTCAGAGGTAAAACTAGATATAAGCATAGAACTATGATATCTGAATATGTTCATCTACTTTTTGATGCATCAATATCTAAAATAGAGGCGGCATTGACTATTTGATTGAACTGTAACCAATCACTATTTGCTTGTAGTATCATTTATGGGTATGTTATTCATCAAAACATAGGTTGTGCAAGCTATTAGAGGTCACATGGTCACTGCAGAAGACTTAAAGGAGCAACCTTAAAGATCAGTAAGTTAAGAGAAAATGCATTTTTGCAATTTTGTCAACTGTTATAAAGCAGAATTTTCAGTGGCTTGGGCGGACATTTCAACTGTTCATTAGCCACCAAAAGAGGAGCTTTCGATGGCTTACAGGCATGAATTTTAGCTCTCCTAGCCACTGAAAGCATAGAACAGGGTAGAAAGCTACCATTTTTGCACAAATCTGAGATTTTCTGATCCATATGCCTTGAGGATGTTTTATAATGATAGATAATAACTAAAGGCATCATTTTTGGGTTTCTCTTCCAGTTTTAAAAGGTGCCAGCAAGAGGAGAATATTAAATTTTCTACCTAATTTTGGCAAAAAATTGTCTTTTGGGCAAAGGTGGCAATTTTGATTCTTTGTTAGTCTCTAAGGATCTATTGCAGCTATCAAAAATTTTGAAGGACATGAAGATAATTGAGATAAGGAGATGACGTAGTAAATAGGATCTTTTCCTATTCTCTTGGAACTATTTTTGACTTTCCATTTTAAGTAAATTTGATCCAATTTTCCAGGATCTAGATATCTTTTGTAAAGGCTACAGGCGGGCTACACACAGACTATAGGTTTGCAGGGGATCAATTCTAAAGGCCAAATGACTCCATAGCCCAATGGTAAAGGCTACAGGAAAGTTACAGGTTTGCAGAAGATCAGTTGTATAAGCCAGATGACTCCATGCCCAATGCTAAAGGCGACTGGAACTACTAGGTTCTTGGAAACCTCGCAGGGAGGTTTTCATCCCCATAAGGAGCCATATGTTATCTCCTCAAATAACACATTCAAATTTTATTATTTAGGTGATAGGCAGTCATTGAAAAATACATTTCTAAATTTTTTAAGGTTCATTTTTTAGAGCCCTATGTTTGTAATAAATATTGAAAAACATTGGATTTGGTTTTTATTTCAAAAAGTCAAATTACAGGTTTCAGTGGCTAAGTGCCTCTCCAAAATCACTTCTAAGACACTGAAAACCTTATCTTTCGATAGCTTAAATGAAAAATTTGGGACTATTTTAGCCATCGAAAGTGCAGAAAAGTCTGTTTTTACTGTGTTCAGTCATCATTTTCAAATGATGATTCTGAGCGAATGGGGAATAATTTTGAGAAACGGGCGGAGATTTTTGTTGCTAACATGTGAAAGAACAATAACCTCTCTCATGTTTCCTACAGGTGTCATATATTGGGAGAATCAAATTCATCTCTGATCCCTAGTTTTTGGATCTTAGAATTTCCCTATTTGACGCATGTTTCTGAAATGCAAATCTTGGGAAAATGAAAACAAATATCAAAGAACTGAGAGGGGTTTTTTATCACAACAAACCAATATACAAAAGATTCTTCTAGTAACAGTTTTGGTTTGAGAGATATGGGTCAATCTTTGAGCATCATATTTCCATAAATTTATGTCTTTTCCAGCGACCTCACAAATTCAAATTTGAGATAGGAGAAGAGGTTATCAGATCCATCTTTTGAGGATCTGAAACTGCTTGTAAAGTCTATAAAGCCTATCAATTTTATAGACTGTGGGGGGTTTGATTTTGGATACTGGACTATTTTTCTTTTGTAATAGACATTTCTTGCATATAATACAGATACACAAGCTTCTTTCTCTGTTACTATCAGATTGCCATTTTCATTCTATTTTTTGTACTTTCATTGATTACTTTCTCTGTCCAAGTTTGTCTAATTGCAAGTGACTGTCATCTCATCCTGTCAATTCATAAACATTGATGGATTCGTAATCATTTCTATCTTTATTCAACCAATCATATATATGGTATGGTTGATAAATATAGTCTTCTTCACCCATCAGTTCGGTTATTCATCTGATTAGTAACTCTTGAAAGCATTGTCTTACCTGGTTATATATATTTGAGTGTCTTGAAAACAAAGCAGTTGGTTAAGTTATCCCATTTGATCCACACATAAACACAAAATCAAAACACACATTAAGTTACCAGGCATCTTTGAGATACAACCTAGAAGAGTTTCCTATAGAGATAACATAACAGATTTGAATTAGATCAGAGTATGAAGTGATTCAGAACTAACTCGGGGAAGTTTGACATGGTAGAAAATTTATAACTACAGATGGTTGACTTGATAAAAGGCTTGTTTGGGTTGGATTTCTCTTGAACATATGAACGACATGACAGTTGTCTTGGTAGCATTGACTCAAGGAGGACCCGGCATATGAACTTGTAGATGGTCAAACGAGAGAAAAATGGATTTCTAAACCTGGATACAATGATGAAAGGGATTGTCATGTTCAAGAGTGACTATTACTGCCACTAACACAAATACAAAGACGCATTTATTTCCCAATTTCCCCCCACCATTTTTAGCAAGTACCTCTTTATTTTTATGCAAGCTTGAGGAGGATAACATATGCTTGTAAATGTAAGCTCATCCTTTGAACAAGTCACTCGGAGTATGTTTAACAAACCCTAAGAAGGAGTGGTTCGATCCCATATGGGTCTTTCAATGTTTATTTAATGATTCCAAAGAAAAAAAACTCAGGGGTTTTTCATTTTTAGAGAGTTTGAAAAACACTTAAAGAGAACTACATAAGGTCCTTTTTCGTAAGTTAGTCTGAAGAGACTGAAAAAGAGATAATCTACCACTCAGTAGACGTTTTCTTCAAATAATTTTACGAGCGTGAAAAGAACAAGGTAGATCAGCCATCTTTTCATGTTTAGGGAGCTTGAAAAGAGATTAAAGGATACTCCATAGGTTTTGTTTTTTATATTACCAATGCGAGTTCGAAGAAATGACAAAATTTTACTCGATTACATTCTCATGGTTTCATGATCGTGAGAAAGAATTAAGACTCTACTCATAATTTTTCCTAAAAAACTCTAAAAGCATATGTACATCAGAAAAATATGAAAAAATGAATCAAAAAAGGGTGGACCCATGTTCAAACGTTTTGTCCCTAGACCTTTTAATCTGCAATAGTAAACACTTTGCCAAGTTGGTTAGACTTTAGGGCATGGATAAAACATAAAAATTAATTTAATTTTGCAATAAAAATATGGTAAAAAACAATAAAATAGGCCAAAACACCCTTTTTACCATTTCATTTGCAAATTTACCCAAATAGTGCCCCAAAACCCTCTTTTCTCCCCAAATTTCAACTGTTGATTTCAACGTGCTTGATGGATTATTTTGTAAACCGTCTCCATAAAAAAGGTAATCTTCTTCTTCTTTATCTTTTCATAGTTTCAAATTTTATTTTCATTGGTTAAATTTGGATTTTAGGCCGATTTTTTGGGGCTACCTACATGTTGAGTTCATCGCAGGTCCACAGTATCTTGAATTGCGACGATTTGACATCGTCATAGGGGATCCCAAAGACGGGGTGCAATGATGTCACTCTATGTAAAAGCGAAGCCCTGCGACGACCGTAATCAAATTTTTTAAATGATAAATTTAACTAGAAAAACTTCCAGGAATGAATCTTTTATGTTTCTAATCTTCTTTTAATGTTCCTTGGCAGAATTTCCTTGGTCAAAATGCTCGAGTGGCATGAATGAGAGCATGAGGAAGAGGATTTTTTTTCCGGGAATGACCCAAATAGATTTATGGCACTAAGGCAATGTGGGTTACTCATGTTTTTCAAGATTCAAGGCATGAGAGCCCAACTAAGGTTTCTAGAGTATTTGGTTCACATGTGGGATGTGAACAAACAAGCCTATCATGTGGGTGTTCATACATTCACATTGGATATAGAGGATATCTACTTTCTGATAGGGTTGTCTCATTGTAGTTCATGAGTGTCACTCACAGACAATAAGGGTGGGGGAGAACCCATGGATTACTATGTCTCTCACCATTGTATACCAAGTACAGAAAAACATCGTGGCAAGGTGGTCATCAGAGATGTTTGGGATTTACCATTGCAAATAATCCTTTATACAATTACCTGGATGTCAGGGAGTACTTCTCCCCACATGGATTTTCAAATCCATTTTTAGTATGCAATAAAGTGCATGGAACCTAGGGTTTTCAACTGGTGTGAGGGTGTCCTGAAAAGCATGAAAAAAAAACTCACAAAGTGTTGAAACGGTCGGTTGAAACAATTTGGTTATGGGTCCATTTTGGTTTCCTTCTTATTGGAGAGAGTTCATGTCCTATGTCTACAGGTGGAGTGGGGGATACCTTCTCCACAAGATCCATGGATGAAGAGGTGGGTGGATCTAATGGCTCTTCATGGTGGCATTCCTATCGTCAAGTATGGCGATGTTTTCTTTGAATGGCTAAGGAATCAACTAATAATGGTGGAGGACTATGCATAGGCCTGGACAGATTTCCATGGGGATCCTAATTTATCTCTTCCTGATGGATCTCAGTGGGGGCCATAGGTAAGAAGGAATTTTTTTTTATATGATGTTTTTGATATTTTAATTATATAAAATGTTTTTTGTGTCATATATCCAAGACTAATCAAGTGCTCTCAATAATGCAAACGTGGGGCCTTATCATCCTCTGGGATCATCTCCTATCCAGAGGTGAGGAGAGAGAGGTGTTGTAGCAGGGGTGGTCGTCGTGGATATCGAGGCGATTGAACAGAACCTAGAGGGAATAACCATTAATTTCCTTGATTCCACGGTCGATGAACTTCCTAGGCACTATCAACTCCACACAGTTGGCGTATCTACATCTATTGGTCAACTGCTCCATAAAGTGACATGGCTAGTTGTTTGTTATAGCGAGAAACATCCTTGATGCTTTTTGTACATGAAGCCATGAGCTTCACTTTTTGATATTTTGGTCTTTGGAAAAACACTTTTTGTAACTTTTTTGTTGTTATAAATATAAATTTCCTACCGGCTTACTTGTTTTTGTAAAAAGTGTGATCGGGTTTATAAATGTCTTTCTAACACATAATTAGCCAATGCTTCTGTCAATGTATTTAGACATATAGGAATATGTTGATACTCAATGTAATCAAAGTGTCTTTCCACGAGGTGAATTCATAAATATACCTGTAACAAAGTAGGACTTCGAATGGAATAAATGTTACTCAACTGTAGTACTACTAACTATGAATCAAGTCATACAATAAGATGACAGATGCAAAGTGAAACAACGTCAGTTAGAAACTCAATAACTTCACTGTATTCTGCGATATTATTAGTTGCAGGACCAAGGAAAACACCATGTAGATTGATCAATTCATCTGTAGGTGCATACATTTCCCAAGAAACAGACGCTAAATTTCAAGTACTGCGACTAGCACCATCAGCAAAGCCGATATAGGGTAGTGAAGACACCAACATCTGGAAACCAAGAATAATGAAAGGTAAGCAGTTGAAAGGCAGAACCAGAAACGAAAAAGCACACAAAAGTATGATACACTTAAAATACACAACACTTATGAAAAAAATGGTTTAAGAATAGTACTTCTTCAAGTAAAGCCCATTTCTGGGTTCACTCAAAGGAGTTCCGTCATAATCTACCAGCTCATAGGTCCCTTTCTCCAACACTTGTTTTACAATATAAGGGCCATGCCACATGGGCTCGAATTTGTTGGCCCCTAATAAGTCACGATCTTGTTCATAAAGAAGAACCAAATCACCCTCAGAAAAAACGTGTGGTTTGACATGCTTGTCATATTGAGCATTGACATGCCTTTTCTGAGTTTCAATGACTAAGGAAGCATCACAACAAGTATCGTCTAATTGCATCAAATACTCTTGTGTGTAAAACTATAGAATTGGAAACAACTTGCTCGAATGGTGGTAGTTATCTCTGATAAGAGATGTGGCTCGCTACATGCATCCGTCTAAGAAAAATGATTACAATGAGGCTCCATAGGCCTTTTTAACATTACTCGTGAATTCCAAAACCCTAGACATCCAAAACCCTAACCATAGGAGATGAAACACCAAGAGTTATGTGGGCCCTGACGGGTAAGTTGGTATCTCAACTTCTCGGGGTCGTAACATTTTCATACAACCTCTGTTTTAGGTGCGCAATAGCCCGTTGGAAAGGTCTTTTTGAGAAATACACATTATCCCATAAAACTCTAACTCCATCTAAAATTTGACTGTGGAAAGCCAAAGAAACATTGTTTAGGGCCCCAAAACGGCCCTGGAAGTACAAAAATTTATACTAACATGAAAAATTCCAAAATAAGACAATTCAATTAGGTGGGTGGCCACCAATATCCACCTGGAAACTGTGTAGGGATTCAGATATCCTTGAAAGTGTAGAACCCATAATTTAAAAGAACTACAGAAGAACATGTTGAACTAAAAACTATCAAGAGGAGCAAGTTGGAATATGTGGGTGGCCACCAATATCCACCTAGATCAGTCCTCTCCCCTTAGGAAGCAGTGGTCTCCATTGCATTGAGTGCCCCCATCAAGTGAGGAAATTTCTATTGAATTTGGCCCTGGGTGAGCCACATGCCTTGGTGTAGGAGCTGCCCTGCCTTGACAATCTGATAAAGCTCGATCCTCTGCTAGCAAGTGCCCTTGACCTATGTGTCCATTATCTGATCAGTGGATATATATTCCATGCAGTCAAGGTTCACCTCTATTGGCGTCAATTTTTATGTGATCTTTGAGGTGTCCAATAATGGTGGAAAATATGGTCGAAGGAGGTCCACATTGAACAATGGGTACAAGCCCAGGAAGGGTGGAGTTTTGAGCTCAAAATAATTGCTACCCACAACCTTGGTGATAGTGTAAGGCCCACAGTGAAGTGAGTGGAGCTTCCAATAGGGCCCTGTAAGGAATTCTTTCTACAAATGTAACCAGACCTTGTTTCCCGCCTGAAATTGGTGCGGTACCTGGTGTTGATCATGGCACTTCTTGTACTTAGCATTGACTTTCTACAAAATCTCATGAACCTGTGGGTGGATGTGTTGAATATGATCAATGAATTAGGTGGCTTTTTCAGACTTAGACTGAACATGGGAAGATTCTTCCTGTGTGGTTGGAAGAGGTAGTGAAACATCAATGGGACCCAAGGGTTGGAATCCCTGCCCTACTTGAAATGGGCTATGGTCGGTGGGACTATGGAGAGCCTTGTTGTAGTTGTGTTGAACATAGGGAAGACTCTCATCCCATGTATGAAAATTCTTAGAGTTGTACATGTGTAGGATGTGCACAATCATTCGATTGAAAACCTATGTCTAGCCATCGGTTTGGGGGTGGAAAGAAGTGGATTTAGTGAGCTTGGTGTTCAATAGTAACCAGAGACTCAACCAAAATGTGTTGAGGAACTTGTTTTCCTAATCTGAGGTGATGGTCTATGGTATCCCAAAATGGACCCACACCCGTTTGAAGAAGAGCTTGGCAGTATCTTCCACTGTGATGCTCTTCTTGCAAGCTTTGATAATGGCCATATTTGAAAACCAATCAACTATCACAAATACACAATCATTGTCAGGCTTGGCGGAAGGAAGGCCAGACATATAATCCATCAATATGGATTAACAAGGCCGCTCAGGAGTAGAAAGAGAGGTTTATAAGCCTTGCTTCTTGATGGTTGGCTTGGAAATGGCACATGCAGTGAAAGATCTGATATACTTGTTGATGTCTTGCCAAAGTTTTGGCTAGTAAAAATGTTTTTGTCGAATGGTGTAATACCCCTATTTACCCCAACTTGTAAATATAACCATGACTTGCCAAAAGACTATGGAAGAATGAATATGTGTGAATGTTGGATTTGATGAACCTTTTTGTTAAAAAAGGTAATGTATGTATTTTTGTTATTGATTAAAATGGATAGTGTTGCATAACTGTTGAAAGGGGGGTTTTCCAAGATAAATCATGATGCTATGAGAGAGATGGTGAGGGGAACCAGAACTGGTTCAGACGAACCCCACCAAACCAGTACCTTATTGGATTTAATTACTCAGAATCAGAACAGTCCTCTAACCCAGAAATGAATTACTAGTCAGGCTAGTAGTTGGAAAAGCCCTCCTCAAGAGTTAATGAGGAGATGGGGTAGAGTGCCCATTCGCAAGGATTCCAAACCTGACTACGAGCTGGGGATTCAAATCCACCCAATCTTAATGAGGAAGACAAGAAAGGAAGGTATTCGTAGGCAAAGGCAGATATGTGAGGAAGCAGAGTCGAGAGACCAATCTCCAAAATCAAGAAGAGCGCTTGTAGCTCTCTAGTTTTGAAGGATAACTAAGAAACAAGATCATTCTAGGTGCAAGAATATGTTGGCAACATTTTCCATCCAAGCTGATAAATGGGGTTGTAGAGAAGACAAGTGACTATGGAAGTTCTCATTCCAGACCCCCTTACTTGGTACAAATAAAATCATTTGCTAAGTTCATGTGGGAGGAAGAGGGTAACCTTTGTCCCTGACTATCGTTGAACAAGAGGAAAGAGTCTCTCTCAAAGCATCATGGTCTAGCTAGGGGGTGGCCAGTGGTAAATCCGTTCAGGAGTGGTTGTGTCTATAGTTGGGTGGAAACAATCACCCCTTTTAGCAGTCGTTGCACGATTCTGGTTTGTGATAAGTATTTTCATACTCTATGTCATGAAATGGAAGTGATGGTTGAATGTTTGTATTTATGGTTTAGTTTTACAGTGTTTGATAAATCATTAGAAATTCTTATTTTTATTTTGTAAATTTTTTTATTTACATGGTCTTCTTTTGGCCTCAGCTTAACAGCTAGAGAGCTATGGGATGTCAGTCTGAAAGTGAATCTAAGTATAAGCTACGATTTCTGCACTAGCTGAAAATTTCCTAAGGGAATTTTTTCCCAAGGATAGACCTTGTAATGTGAGAGAGTCGGGGTAGAGTTGGATGGAATACATAAGTCCTGCCAATCTCTCAAATTTACCTTCATGAGAATACCAAGTTAGAACTCTTTGGAAGGAGGGTACCTCCTTCAAACCTTCACCTGTGTGACCGAGGGCTAAGGTCCATGATTCTAACCAAAATGTGGCTAAGTGTTAAGAGTGTAGCCTTGAGGATTGCCCAAGAATCCATATGACCAAGGTATAGGAACCCTGTGTTAGGCCCAAAAGGAGCTAATCCTTTTTGGCTTCGGAACTCCAGGAGTTCGGAGCTCTAGGGTGTTATGGCCTTACCACTCTCAAATCGATCGAAGGCAACCTGTTGGGCCGATTACCAATGAGGTTGATCGGCATCTGGCAGTTTCCCCAACTGGGACCGATGGACCTTTCCGACCGTTAAACCCTGACCCACTTACCAGACCCAAATTCATGTGAGTCGTAGATCCAAGGGTTATAGGGACCTCCCCTGACTGTTGGATCTATGCTGTGGTAAATCTGGTGTTGACCACTTCAGGAGAACAACAATTTCATGAAACCAAATCCCCCGAATGTTGGAATTGTGAATTGATGTGAGTCGTGGATTTGGGGAGTCCATTGAGGACCCCTCTTAACCTTCCGATCAACCAATGGAAGAACTCTCGCATGACACTTCGATGAAGTCATACTTTGGGAGAACAAAGATGCTATAATGCCAAAAAACCTAAAGTTCAGAGCCATAAATTAATGTGAACCATATATCTAGGAACGCTTCAAGATCCTTCTTGGTTGTTGCATCCGTGTTCCGGTTAGTCCGGCATTGACCACTTTGGGAGAAATGGGGTGGCAAGCGATTGAAAAATTCTGAATGTTGAAATCTGGAAGTCATTCGAACTATATATCTAAGGATGCTATGAGGTCATTCCCAACCATTTGATATAGACTATGGTCAACTCAGTGTTGACCACTCCGGGAGCAAGGAGGAGGTCACACAGCAGATCTCCCAAACGTCGAAGTTATGAAGTAATGGAGGTTGTAGATCAATGCATCTACATGGATGCTTCTTAACCATTAGATATTAGTGTGTGTTACACATTATTTTAGTCACCCCTATGACCATTATTGATGTAAATCTATCCTTTGTCTTTAAAACGATCAATGGCCTTAATCACTGAAGAAGGATGAAGATGAATTTTCCCAAAAAGATGAAAATTATCTTTTCCTTTGTAAAAAAATTATAAAAAGGATCATCGCACCTTGCATAGTGTTAAGGGTGCGACAATATAGGATCTTCATAGGTTGCACCATAGTGGCCTGTGACGTCGTTGCAGTCTACTCAGTTTTAAGGGTGCAACGATTTTCGTACGAAGGAAAAAGAGCGTCTTCTTGATTCTTCTAGAAGAGAAGATTATGAAGTAAGTTGGCCTCTGATCGGTTTGGATCTAAGTCAGATCCATGATCTCATGGGATCATCCTAACCTCCTCACCTTATCCTTTTCAGCTTATAGAAGGAGAATAGTTCTCATGGGAAAAGCTAGTTGGAAAGTTCTTGAGTTTTGTAGCTTGGATTTTTTGGAGCTTGTATGTTGGCTTTGAGATTTTCTTTGTCAAGATAGATTATTGATCTCAAAATCCTTGGAGCAGAAGTGTGTGGGAAGCAAGGAATTGTTGGAAGGAACCTGACAACACCAAGGAATCTGGTTATATCTTTCTTCCACATTCTTTAATACAGTGATATATTTCTTTCCCATGAAATTGATCTTATTTTATTATATGACTCCTTGATCACATACATAGGTTTTGTTTAGTATACGTCGTTGCTTTCACTTCATTGGATTGTGTAATTTTACAGGTTCACCATCTTACAAATCCAAATATGGAGCGACAAGGACGATACTAGCGACGATCAAACGTCATTTAAAAGGTATGTCATTTTTCCCTCTATGAGCTAGTTTATATGACAATGAAGTCTAAGGTGAAGTTTGTATTCTGCCTTGTTTTGTTATAGCTTCCTGTTGAAGTTAGGGAGATTAGTTTGTGTCTTCACTTACCGATTTGTCCGATAACAAAATTGGCGACCATACTGGGTATCACTTTGTTTTCCTAGTAGTCTTTCTTTCTTGCCTTGATTTCCTGGGTTCTATTTTCTAAGTCACTGGGAGATCCAGATTGACTCTCTCACTGTTCAATTTCACTGGAAAACCTTCATGCTTTTTATTTTTTCCTTTTTTCCTTTGATCGTCGCATCCTTCTTTGAGAGACAGTGTGACGATCTAGGATTGTCGCACTGTGCGAGCTAGTAGCCCATGACGATTTTGTGAAAAAATTTAGTTTTTGATGGTTTTCCCTACCCAGATATGTGATAAGTGTTTGGGGTGACTTGTTAGGTCTAATTGCAATTAGCTTGAAAATATTGGAATCTTCTTTTAGCCTTCTTTGTTTTGTTTTAGCTTGTTTTGTTTTGAAATATTTTATCTCTTGCTTTGAGTGTCTTTCAGTTACAAAGCATTATTTTTCTTTAGAATTGTTTAGTGAAAGAACACTCATTTTTCTGAATAGTTTGTGTTAAAGGAGAAAATTTATTTTGGTTTCTTTGTTTTATAGAGATTTGTTATTTCTTTTAGTTATATTTAAAAAAAAAAAAAAATCTTTCTTTGCATTAGATTTTGGGCATCCTTGCATTTGAAGTAGAGAAATTGCATGGTTTTTGGTGTACATTCTCTTTGGCTCATTTCTTGAAGATATTGATATCGATGAGTTTAATAAAATTTTGGGACATTGTGCATATGGGAATGATAAATTTTTTCTCCTTCTCGTAATATATATTTCATCAAAGTGAAATATTTTCATATTCATTTCTTTGCATTGTTAGAGTCGGTCAAAACATCATTTAGTCTATGCCATTTTCCTCTTGAGTAAACAATGACCTTAAAATAAAGCTCTGATAAAAATTGATTAGACATTTTATATTTTATTGTAGAAAACCTACATTAGCTTAGGGTGTAGGGATTTGGAATAAGTGTGAAAGATAACTTTCCAAAGATGTAAACAAACATAGAATCTTGTGCTAGGGAGAGGTAAATCCAGTTATTACATTTTTTCCTCGGAAGCCCTTCAAACACAAGGGGCAATCACAAGGTCACATTAAGGATGACAGAGTTGCTCACCCTACTTTGTTGGTCTTGGTGTAAAGATTGCACGTATTATTAGGGGTCACTTGGGAAGAAAATAATGTGTGGACCTTGTTGAGGCAATTTCAGGCTTAGATACCCTGCCCTTAAGCATGTATTGGACTGTCGGCTGCTTCCCTAGGCATCATTTTCATAATTGGTAACCTTAGTATTCTATCTATTTAGAGTCTTTACACGAGGTGACTATGGAGGGGAAAGTCTTCACGGTACTTGGAATCGACGTTGGCCAAACTCACTTGGGCTTCTTGGAGGGTATACCCACGTTTATGTGTGGGATATTGCACCACGGTGTAAGTCCATTAAGCAGGTCGTCAACCTAACTTTTCCACCTGCTCTATCTCAACCCCTTCTTACATTGTTCTCGCGATGTTGGATTTCATCACCAACTAGTGCGTTCATCGTGAGAAGATTTTTTTTTGTTTGCTTGCTTCCTATATTTTTAGTGTGTGTTGTTTATTTTCCCTAGCAGACTCTAGGTTGGATTCGTGTTTTATGACATCAGTTCCAAAAATGACCAATGAAGCAACCCCTGCTCTAGGGGAGCCTTTTGTTTTTCATTCTTACGGAAATGTTGTTCCTCCTCACATCGCTACTTTGAGCCTTCTATGTCTCACAATTAGATTACCGGTATGGTTTTTTTCCACTCAAGTAATCCTGAATGTAGCTAGTGCTTCGGTTGTAAGCACTTCCCTTCAAGAGCATCAACCTCATGTTGATCCTTCACCGTCTTCACTAGTAAGATCTTCTTCAACTTCTTCACTTGCAAGGTCTTCTTCCATTTCATCTTCTTCACTGAGTGAAATCTTTGAAGCTAGTAACCCGGTGGGTAAGAAGAAGAAGAAAAGGAAGATTAAGAAGAAGAAAAATAAGAAAGGGTCCAAACTTCCAACCCCTCCTAGACATGTTGGAATACAAACAGTTACTGTTAATCGTGTTGGGAGTGTTGATGATGCCAAGATCACCCAAACAATCCATAAGCCCAACTTCCAAGTACCCTTGCAGGCTTTGTAAGGGTAGCCATATTCTTAAGGACTACCCTGGTCTATCCAAGGTTAAGAAGCATGGTCAACACACCCTCTCCATCCCATTTCGTTAGCCTCTGAACAACATGTTGATGCCCTTCCATCAACTAGTCAGGATACCATTGGGAAGAAGAAAAGTAGGGTCAAGTTCCCGTGTATGTTATGAGAAGGGATTCATCAAACTCAACTTTTCTCTCATATGGATGAAGCCTCAAAATTACTGGAAGACATGACTGTTTCCAAGCCTCAACTTTCGATTGATTTCCGTAGGCTTTCTCTCAACCCTCCTGTAATTGATGGAATCTTCAATTCGGTCCCTTCATCGGTTAGTCTGGTAGATCAAGTAGTCAATATGGTCACATCCTTAGTTGGATTAGTTGATGAAGTGGTTGATCCAATCCCATCCTCGGTCGATCCCACTCTCTCGTTAGAAAGTGAAACCCAAGCGATCAATTTGTTTCCATCCGTTGACCCCATTCTCCCCTTGGAGAATTCATCTCAAGTGGTCAATCCGATCTCGTCATCAGATGATTCTACTCTCCCTCTAGAGAGTAAACCTGATACCACTCACGTTTTTCTCGTTGATACAGACACTACCATGATGGGGAAATTCCTCCTTATCCTATGGAACCTCCTCCAAGTAATGAGGTCATTCTTTTTGATTGGGGTGCGCTAACTGGACCTCATCTTCCATGTCACATTCCTTTCAAGATTACAGTTCAGGTTTGTGGTCAGGACATTCCTCAGACACTGATAGATGAAGGTGTGTATGTTAGTATTTTTTCCTCTATTGCTTGGCAAGCTTTGGGTTGTCCTCAACTTGTGTCGGTTACCCAAAATTTGTTATCTTTTAACAAAATAACCATTCACCCTTTAGGGGTCCTTCCTCAGTTTCCCATAACTTTGGGAGGAAAAACTGTCTTTATTGATGTTATGGTAGTCCAAGACCCCTTGGATTTTGATTTACTCCTTGGGAGAAATTATGTCTATGCCATGAAAACTATCGTGTCCACTCTTTTTTGTGTGATATATTTCCCTCACAATGGAAGAATTGTGATTATTGATCAACTTTTGTTCATTGGTCCTGACTTGATGACATCCCTAAATGCTTCTTATATGCATACGGTATTGCCCCCACCACAGGTCAATTATGTGGCGTTGTCTCTCATACCTTTGGTTGCCGATGGAGATGAGCCTCTCACTATAAGTTCAATCTCTTATGACTTATATCCAGTAGTTGACATGGTGATCTCTTCGATAGGGCTATTTGAGCCTAACCTCCTTACCCCTGTCACAACCCTCGACATGTGTTCCTTCCAGAGTGTGTTTCTTCCATCTAATGAAGATATCTTAGAAGCCATGACTGAGTTTTATCCCTTGACATGGTGTCCTTTCGGAGCATTGTCCTCTTGGAAGCCATGATCAAGAAGAGAGCCTTGAGAATGGTTTTCTAATTTCAAGCTCATTAATAAATGAAACCAACTGCAAGGATAGTTTTTCATCTTTGTGGAAACCTTGTTAAAAATTAAACAAAGCTCACGAGGATAGATTTTTGTGTCTCTGTGGCAACCTCGTTAAAAATTGAAAGACATTTTATGATCATAGTTCTTCTCTTGTTTCAATCTCATTAAAAAACAAAACAACTTGTCTTGAGCATAGTTATTCTATTGTGTCAAGCGTGTTAAAAAATGAAATAGATTTTCCCCCCTCTTCGATTGAATCAAGTACTTCGTTACGTATAGTATTTGAAGCTTCATTTCATATGCATTTGTTGTTGGATGAAATGAATCTTGGGGGGAAATGCTTATAGCCTCTTGAATTCATGTTGAAGTTAAGCTGCTAGCGTCTTAAGCTGGGGGCTAATTACCAACCATGTGAATCTGTGAACCATGTGTTGGGAAGTCGCAGGCATAGTTTTCTATGGTTCAAGCTTGTGTGAAAATTAAACCACCTACCTCAAGCATAGTTTTCTCTGGTTCAAGCTTGTGTAAAAATGAAGCCACCTACCTCAAGAATGGTTTTCTTTAGTTCAATCTTGTGTAAAAATGAAACCAAGTCCAAGCATAGTTTTGTTTAGTTTTTCAGCTTGTGTAAAAAATAAAATCTATCCCACGCATAGTTTTGTTTTGTTTTAAGGTTGTGTAAAAATGAAAACAATCTTGAGCTTATTCTTTGTTCTTTCTCATGTTCGTAAATCAATGAGAATGTAACCAAGAAAATTTTTATCACTTTTTTGGACTCGTAAAGTTCATACGAAAAAGGAACCCACTAGAGTTCCCTTTAATCTCTTTTCAGATTCTCTAAACATGAAAAGATTGTTGAGCAATCATGTGCTTTTCACGCTCATTAAAGTATTTGAAGAACATGTCTATTGAGCAGTAGATTATCTCTTTTTCGGTCTCATCAGACTACTTTATGAAAAATGACATTTTGGAGTTCCCTTTAAGTGTTTTTCAGACTCTCTAAATATGAAAAACCATTGAGTTTACATTCTTTGGACTCGTAAAACAAACATTGAAAGCCCCATATGGGACCAAACCACTCCTTCCTACGGTTTGTTAAACATACTCCGAGGGACTCATCCAAAGGATGAGCTTACATTTCAAGCATATGTTATCCTCCTCAATCTTGTGTAAAAATAAAGAGGTACTCACCAGAAATGGTGGGGGGAAATTGGGAAAGAAATGTATCTAAACATGTATTCTATGGAAGAGTCTCTTTTTAACATGACACCCTTTCACTCACTTTGTGTCTAGGTTGGAAAATTCACTTGTCTCTTGATCATACTCCTTTATAAGATTACAAATTGGTCTATGATCCCTGTTGTTGAGTCAGTTTTTCCAAGACAGTTGTCATGTCGTCAATATGTTCAAAGAGAAGTTCAACCCAGAAATCCTTCTATTGCATCGACCATTTCTGCAGTCCTTAAGCCTTCTATTGCATCGGCCATCCTTGAGTTATTCCTAAATCATTTGTTACTCTGATCTACTTCAAATCTTTTTACCTGTTTCGTGTCATTGATGGGGGATACATTAAGGCCCTCCTGTGACGAGTCTTTTCCTATCGAGTTCAACTCATTATCCAGAAATTAGACTTAGAAACTAATAGGTACCTTGGAACTTGCATGCCTCAATGGTAGGTTTCCTCACTTTCGACAATGGGTTTTTGTTATTTGCCCCTGATCAGGAGATTCCTCTGAGTGTTCAAATTCATCTCATTAATTTGCACATGTTGGATTGTACTAGTGTAACTTGGGATTCATTGACATTAATGGTGATTTCCCTCGTACTTGTTAATGGTATACACTAATGACTGATAATCAAGTGGTTTCTACCATGTTCGACTTCAGCACATGTATTCGCAGGGTTAGATTCGTACTATAGAGTGGTGGAGATGAAGACCTTGAATTTTTTATGACAGATTCAGGTTTCTTTGGAGTATATTCAGATTGTACTGTTGTATAGATCCACAATGTATGTCTCATGGCTATGTTCAAATTTGAGTCTTTAACACATAGATCCACAATGCATTTTGGTGGCTATGTTCATATTTGAGTCATAATGGCATGGATCCACAGTGTATGTTTGGTGGCCATGAACTATCTTACTCGACATGGATATTTTCATGTCGGAGTTTATGCTTTGAGTCATTTGTATTTTGAGTATGGGAATGCCTACCTCAATGATGATATATTTTTGTACTGTATTTCATTGTTTGTTGGGAGGTTTCTGACTGACATGGTCCTTGTTCCCTACACACACTTGACAAAGTATTTCAGCTATCACTTTGTTCTAACTTCATACTTTGGGGGGATCATTGTTACACATTATTTTCTTCACCCCTATGACCGTTAATTATGTAAACCTATCCTTTGTCTTTAAAAGGATCAATGGCCTTAATCCCTAAAGAAGGATGAAGATGAATTTTCCCAGAAAGATGAAAATTATCTTTTCCTTTGTAAAAACCTTATAAAAAGGGATCGTTGCACCTTTCTTAGTATTAAGGGTGAGACGATCTAGGATCTTAGCAGGTTTCACCATAGTGGCATGCAACGTCGTTGCAGTCTACTCAGTTTTAAGGGTGGGACGATTTTCGTACGAAGGAAAAAGAGTGTCTTCTCGATTCTTCTAGAAGAGAAGCTTCTAAAGTGAGGTGGCCTCTGATCAGTTTGGATATGAGTCACATCCCTGATCTCATGGGATCATCCTAACCTCCTCACCCTATCCTTTTCAACTTATAAAAGGAGAAGAGTTCTCATGGGAAAAGCTAGTTGGAAAGTTCTTGAGTTTTGTAGCTTGGAGTTTTTGGAGCTTGTATGTTGGCTTTGAGCTTTTCTTTGTCAATATAGACTGTTGATATCAGAATACTTGGAGTAGAAGTGTGTGGGAAGCAAGGAACTGTTGGAAGGAACCTGACAACATCAAGGCATCTAGTTGTATATTTCTTCCACATTATTTAATATAGTGATATATTTATTTCCCATGAAATTGGTCTTATTTTATTGTATGATTGTTTGATCACATACATAGGTTTTGTTGAGTATACGTTGTTTCTTTCACTTCTTTGGCTTGTGCATTTTTACAGGTTCACCATCCCACAAATCAAAATATGGAGCAACAAGGATGAAACTAGCGAGGATCAAGCATCATTTAAAAGGTATGTCATTTGTCCCTCTATGAACTAGTTTATATGACAATGAAGTCTAAGGGAAAGTTTTTATTCTGCCTTGTTTTGTTCTAGCTTCCTTATTGACCCCTAATCGAGAGATTTTGCCGAGTGTTCAACTTGAGCTCATTAATTCACACCTGTTGGATTGTACTAGTGTACCTTGGGAATCATTCAAATTAATGGTGATTTCCCTCACACTTGTTAACGGTATACACTAATGACTGGTAATCAAGTGGTTTCTACCATGTTCAACTTCAGCACATGTATCGCATGGTTATATTCGTACTATAGAGTGGTGGAGATGAAGACCCTGAATGACAGATTTAGGTTGTGTTGGAGTATATTCAGATTATACTATTGCATAGATCCACAGTGTATGTCTCATGGCTATGTTCAAATTTGAGTCTTTAACACATAGCTCCACAATGTATTTTAGTGGCTATGTTCATATTTGAGTCATAATGTCATGGATCCACAATGTATGTTTGGTGGCCATGACCTGTCTCACTTGACATGGATCTTTGCATGTTGGCATTTATTCTTTGAGTCATTTGTATTCTGATTATGGGAATGCATACCTCATTGATGATATATTTTTGTACTGTATTTCCTTGTTTGTTGGTAGGTTTCCGACCGACATGTTCCTTGTTCCCTACACACACTCGACAAAGTATTTCAGCTATCACTCTGTTCTAACTTCATACTTTGGGGGGCTCACTGTTACACATTATTTTCGTCACCCCTATGACTGTTAATGATGTAAACCTATCCTTTTTCTTTAAAAGTATCAATGGCCTTAATCCCTGAAGAAGGATGAAGATGAATTTTCTTAGAAAGATGAAAATTATATTTTCTTTTGTAAAAAATTTATAAAAAGGGATCATCACACCTTTCTTAGTGTTAAGGGTGAGAAGATCTAGGATCTTCGTAGGTTGCACCATAGTGGCCTGCGACATTGTCGCAGTCTACTTAGTTTTAAGGCTGCAACAATTTTCGTACGAAGGAAAAAGAGTGTCTTCTCGATTCTTCTAGAAGAGAAGCTTCTGAAGTGAGGTGGCCTCTATTCAGTTTGGATCTGAGTCACATCCTTGATCTCATGGGATCATCCTAACCTCATCACCCTATCCTTTTCAGCTTATAAAAGGAGAAGAGTTCTCATGGGAAAATCTAGTTGGAAATTTCTTGAGTTTTGTAGCTTGGAGTTTTTGGAGCTTGTATGTTGGCTTTGAGATTTGCTTTGTCAAGATAGATTGTTGATCTCGGAATCCTTGGAGTAGAAGTGTGTGGGAAGAAATGAACTATTGGAAGGAATCTCACAACATTAAGGCATCTGGTTGTATCTTTCTTCCACATTCTTTAATACAATGATATATTTCTTTCCCATGAAATTGGTCTTATTTTATTATATGACTCCTTGATCACATACATAGGTTTTGTTGAGTATATGGTGTTTCTTTCACTTCGTTGGATTTTGTCTTTTTAAAGGTTCACCATCCCACAAATCCAAATATGGAGCGACAATGATGACACTAGCGAGGACCAAGCATCATTTAAAAGGTATGTCATTTGTCCCTCTATGAACTAGTTTATATGACAATGAAGCCTAAGGTGAAGTTTGTATGCTGCCTTGTTTTGTTCTAGCTTCCTGCTGAAATTAGGGAGACTAGTTTGTGTCAGCACTTACCGATTTTTATGATGACAGTGCATCAGAAGGCTATCATTTCAGAGTGATGTGGCACGCTGACGTCACCCAGGTTGACATGGACCCATGTTTGACGTGCCACGTGTCGCCAGGATTTGTACGTTTCACAGACCCTATCTGCCCATTATAACGTGACATGTGTCACCCACTGAAGGGGACATGTTTCATCTCTTCCTTGCCATGTGTCACCCACTGGCATGTATTCACTTGGCTTATTGGTGGGTGGAGTACTCAGGACCCATCTGTCCATGCCTCTACGTTTAATACACCACCACATGTATGGGTAGACCCTTCGGGAGTCTAGGACTTCAGAACTTCGGGGGTTTGGAGGCAAGTGTCATAGATAATCCAAATGGATTGAAGGCCAGAGCCACGTGGTGAGATTTCAGGCTCCTTCAGGAGTTAGTGATTTTGAGACTCCAGGGGATATGCACGTAGAAAAGAAAAGGGATGTTCAACGTCGAAGCATCGAATGTCGAACTCCCCTCAAGCCTTTGTGTTAAACGAGGATCAAGTCCCATCATTGGATTGGATGGTGGATGGAATTCCACCATGAATGTAGGAAATTGGGGATGGTATGAATGAGATGGACCCACATGGGCACCACATGGCCTTTGACTGATAACGCCCGAAGAGCTTCAGGAGGCCATAACTTGCAATCGAGAGCTCGGATTTGAGCCTAATAGTAGTCGTTAGAAAGCTACGGATGTGTAGAAGAGGATGGTGACCTCGCAAATATAATTTGAGATGATTAAAGTAAGTGAAATTTTGATGCCCCATACCTAGAAAGGGTACTTAGGGGTCAGGTGTGTTACAAATTGGTATCAAAGCAGGAAACAACACTTGGCTTACTTGGGCTCATGAATGAGTCACATAAAAATCTTATTAGAAACCCTTTAAGGGTAACACCCTATATTACCCCATTCCTAAGAGGATTATTTAAACCTCTACTGAAGAGAGGAATGATACTTTCTTCTATTGTTATATGTTTTGAAAAATATGAACTGTGTGATGTTCATAAACTAGTAAATGATTAACTAAAAGAAAATGTTTTATCAGCACTCAAGTGATCAGTGGACAACAGGAAAAATACAACATACAGGATGGTGACACACCATGAATTGGGGGAAATCTCCCACAATAGAGAGGAAGAATCTGATGAAAGGAGGGCGGTGGAAACCCCTCTAGATATGGATGAAATTGTAAGAAGCCTCATGGTATAATTATAGAGTTGTTAGGATGACAATGAAAGGTTGATAAAAGAGAAAAAAAAAAAACTGAAATTAACACAATATTACCGCAAAGCTTATCAGATATACAAAGGTAGCTACAACATGGACCAACATCCAATCACATGGAAAGACATCATACTATGAAAACTCAAAACCCACCTGAGATACGAAAGCATGGTCCTAAAAGTGGCCACACAAGGAGGAGAACCTCAAATAAGGCCCAATATGGAGCCAAGAGACACTCATCGGAAGAATCCTTTGGTAAGGAAACTGACAACTCCAAGTAATATTATATTAGAAAAACTAGTTCACATTCCTAGAGGAAAAGAAAGAAGAGGAAACATTTCAAGGGTCATGACCCTAAGGAGTTTAAGAAATCCAAACCACCCACTTTCGATGGAGAGATTAAGAAGGGGGAAGAAGAAGAAGTTTGGTTATTTGGCTTGAAGAAGTACTTTAGATTCCATGACTACTCTGAAAACTTAAAGGCTCAAATAGCCATTTTTCAACCTAAATGGAAAGGCCTGCATCTGGTGGGAGGACCTTAGGAATGTGAAAGGAATCCATGAGAAGGACTTATCATGGAAACAATTTGAGAAATACGTCAAGGAGAAGTACATGTCATAGAAATACTTTGGTGGGAATACCAAGGAGTTCTATGAACTCAAGTTAGGACAACTCACAACATATGAATATATCAAAAAACTTCTTTAGCTGATAAGGTATGTGCCCTATATAAAGGATGAAAAAGTAAAAATTCAATGATTTATTAGCGGATTACCTCGGTCCTTCCAAGACAAAATTTATTTTGATGAACCAAAGACTTTAGAAGACACTATCCACAAGGCAAGGTATTGCTATGATCAATTCCAGAATAAGATAGAACCTCATGAGGACTGTAAGAAGAAAAGTAGTTTGGGATTCAAGAAGAAGGGTTTTAAACCCTCAAGCTTTAAGAACCATGGGAATGGTTCTAAGATGAACCTTCCTTCTAAAAGTGTATATCAGAAAAATTTCCCATCTCATAGTGGAAATAAACCCTTTGGAGCTACCTCGGGTAAGACAGATAACACAAAGAGAGAACCCTTGAAATGTTGGGGTTTTGGAGAAGAACACATGTTAAGGGACTATCCACATAGGCAATAGAACAATAGGAACGTATACAACGTCCAAGAGGCTACCATAGTCAATGATGTGGCTAGGAGCATGCCACAAATTTATGTAGCCTTGGATAATAGGCAAGCTAACCACCAAGATTCAGTGGTGGATATGGAAGGTATGATTTCCAACCATATATTTTCAATTTTAATTGACTTTGGTTCTAACTTGAGTTATGTTTCCCCTCAAACTATTGAGAAATGTAAATTGTAGCAAGTTAAACATGTTAAATCATGGCTGGTACAACTAGCCACTAGAACCAAAATAAAGTAACAGAGGTCATACCAACATTCCAATTCATTATGAATGGATTACCCACCCAGGAAACCCTAAACATGCTCTCTTTAGGATCTTATTACTTATTTATTGGCATGGACTGGTTGTTTGGCCATAAAACCAAGTTGGATTGTTACATTCAAACTTTAGAATGTCAAGATGAATAAGGGAGAAAAAAGGAATTCAAAATCATGTCTCAGTGAGACAAATATCATCCCTTCAAGTGAATAAGTATTGAAGAAAAGGATGTCCTTTGTATGAAATACAAGTGTTGAACTATGTTGAGAACAATAAACCAAGCCTTGAGGAACATCCCATATTAAAAAGGTATAAATATGTGTTTCCATAACAGGTACTAGGTCTACTTCCAAGAAGATATATTGACTTTTCAATAGAACTTGCACAAGGAGCGGTGCTAGTGTCTAGAACACCCTATAGAATGAGTACACCAGAGTTGGTTGAGCTCAAACTATAGCTAAAGGAGATGATGGAAAAAATCTACATTCAACCTAGTGTGTCTCCATGGGGAGCACTAGCCTTGTTTGTGAAAAAGAAGGATGGTACAATCAAGTTGTGTATAGACTATAGACAACTTAATAATATGACCATTAAGAATAAGTATCCCTTGCCAAGGATAGATGACTTGTTTGACCAATTAAGGGGTGCTACAATTTTCTCCAAGATTGACTTGGGGTCTGGATAACATCAAGTCTGAATTAAGGATGAATAAACCCACAAAAAAAACTTTAGGATAGGACATGGTCACTATGAATTTATGGTGGCGCCATTTGGGCTTACCAATGAACAAGCCACTTTTATGTGCTTAATGAATATTGTACTTAGTAAGTTCTTGGAAAGATTTTTATTGGTTTTCATTGATGATATCCTAATATATTACAAGAATAGGGAAGAGCATGAAGAACATCTAAAGCTATTACTTCAAGTGCTAAGAGAATATCAGCTCTATGCTAAGTTTAGTAAGTGTGACTTTTTCTAGAAGCAAGTCCATTACTTAGGTCATGTTATTTCTGAAGGAGTGGCAGTTGATCCTGACAAGATCAAATTCATTATGGATTGGCCTACTCCAAAGGATGTATCTGATAGCAGATCCTTTATCGGCCTAGCAGGATACTATAGGAGGTTCATAAAGGGATTTTCCAAGATTGGTTGCCCAATCACCTCCCTTCAAAAAAAGGGAGTTAAATTCATTTGGACATCAGAATGTGAAGAGAGATTCCAAGAGCTGAAATATATCCTAACTAATGCACCTGTGCTAAATATTGTACACCCAAACAAGGACTTCCTTATGTGTACAGATGCCTGCAAGGAAGGGCTCAGAGGAGTCCTTATGCAAGAAGGACATGTAATTTGCTACGAATCTAGAAAATTGAATGAGCATGAAATCAATTATGTGACCCACGATCTAGAATTGGATGCCATAGTACATGCTTTAAAAATGTGGAGGCGTTACCTCCTAGGTAGAAGATTTGTTCTTATGACAAACCATAGTGGGTTGAGATATTTGTTTGATCAACCAAAAATCAATGCTAGACGAGCTAGATGGATGGATCTCCTTAGTGAGTTTAATTTTGAAATCAAACATATCAAAGGAAAATAAAATAGAGTGGTTGATGTCCTTAGAAAAAGTATGAAAGTAATCCACTTGGAAGTTGTAAGCACCTGTGAAACAAACATCAAGGAGAAAGTCAAAAGTGCACAAGAAACAGATGCATTTTTCAAGACTGTGAAATCATACTTAGAGAAAGATCCCATAGATCTGAAGTATGAGGATTATCAATTTCTTAATGATGGCTTGCTAACTTACAAAGGTAGGTTGTATATTCCAAATTGTGACAACTTGAAGAGGTTAATAATGGATGAACTACACAAAATACCATATATTGGTCATCCTGGTTATCATAAGATGATCACAGCCACTAGGAAACTATTTTATTGGCCAGGACTGAAAAAGGACATAGTTGATTACTTATCCAAATGTCTAGAATGTCAACAGATTAAGGCAGAGCA
Source organism: Picea glauca (assembly GCA_000966675.3). NCBI lineage: Eukaryota > Viridiplantae > Streptophyta > Pinopsida > Pinales > Pinaceae > Picea > Picea glauca. The sequence goes on from JZKD02S1815937.1 coordinate 457,409, forward strand.
CCGACATCCAATTGGGCTATTACAGTCCCTACCAATCCCAGAATGGAAATGGGAAACCATCTCCATGGATTTCATCACAGGGTTACCAAGATCAACCAAACAGAATGACACCATCATGGTAGTTGTGAACAAATTTAGCAAGGCTTCTCACTTCATTCAGGTCAAGTCAACTTGCAAGGAAATAGATATTTCCAGTATTTTCATGAAAGAAATATTTAGACTCCATGGCATGCCTAAGAAAATCATATCTGACAGAGATACGAAATTTACTTCTAACTTTTGGAAATCTTCATTTGTTGGTTTTGAAACTAAATTGCTATTTAGTATAGCCTATCACCCTCAAACTGATGGGCAGACACAGAGGGTAAACCAAGTGTTAGACAATGCAAGATTCCAATCAGCTGGGATAAACCAGTAGACATAATTACAATTGAGCTAGATGTGATAAAAGAAATGGATCAACAAGTAGTTCAAATAAAACGGAATCTGAAAATGGCCCATGATAGACAGAAAATCTATGCCGACAGAAAAAAGGACTCCTAGAGAGTTCAAAGTAGGGGATCATGTGTATCTCCGAGTTAGACCCAGAAAAATCTCCTTGAGAATGGGAGCTTATGTCAAGATGGCACCTCGGTATTATGGACCCTTTGAAATTTTATATAGAGTGAGACCTGTAGCATATAGACTAGCACTTCCTCCCACAGTGAATGCACATAATGTTTTCCATGTTTCTTTACTGAAGAAACATGTACATGATTCTAATCATATAATTCATTGGTATATGATTCAGGTGGAACCAAAGGGAGAATTACTACCAGAACCACAATGCATAATAGACAGGAAGAAAATCCCACTCGGGAACAAAACCATTGCATAGGTCAAGGTGTAGTGGAAACACTTTGGTCCAGATGAAGCTACATGGGAAATAGAGGATGTCATGAAACAAGAATAACCCATTTTTGTTCACTTTTGTACATACAAAGCACAACGATAGGTAGAACATCGAGGACGATGTTCCTTTAAGGGGGAGGGTATTGTAATACCCCTGCTTCCCCCAACTTGTAAATATAACTATGACTTTCCAAAAGACTATGGCAGACTGAATATGTGTGAATGTTGGATTTGATTAATCTTTTTGTTAAAAAAGGTAATGTATGTATTTTTGTTATTAATTAAAATGGATAGTGTTTCATAATTGTTGTAAGGGGGTTTTTCCAAGATATACGATGATGTTATGAGAGAGATGGTGAGGGGAAACAGAAATAGTTGAGATGACCCCCACCAAACCAATACCTTACTGGATTTCATTTCTCAGACCCATAACAATCCTTTGACCCATAAATGAATTACCAGTCAGGATGGTAGTTGGAAAATCCCTCAAGAGTTAATGAGGAGATGAGCCAGAGTACCCATATGCAAGGCTTCCAGACCTAACTACGAGTTGTGGATTCGAACCCATACAATATTTTTTAGGAAGGAAAGAAAGGAAGGGATTTGTGGGTAGAGGTAGATCTTTGAGTAAGCAGAGTCAAGAGACCAATCTCCAAAAGAAAGAAGAGCCCTTGCAGCTCTATGGTTTTGAAGGAGAACTGAGAAACAAACTCGTTCTAGGTGCAAGAAGTTGTTGGCAACATTTTTAGTCCAAGCTGATAAATGGGGATGCGGAGAAGACGAGTGACTGTGGAAGTACTCGTTGGAGGCCCCCTTTCTTGGTACAAAGAAAATCATTTTCTAAGTTCTTGAGGGAGGAGGAGGGTAACCTCCATCCCTGATTGTCACTGAACAAGAGGAAAGAATCTCTCTCAGAGCATCATGGTCTAGCTACGAGGTGGCCAACAGTAAATTCGTTTAGGAGTGGTTGTGCCTACGGTTGGGTGGAAATGGTGATCCAGAATATATTTGCAGAATGAAATGACTACAGACTATTATCAAAAGATGATTTATACAGAATAATATATATATAGTAAAATTGGTTTCTATTCAATAAGGAAATAAGTTGAAACTGTAAAATGCAGCGGAAACAAGCTTGCTAGAATGGTGGTGGCTTATCTCTGAGAAGAGATGTGACGGTCGAGCTCATTCGCAAGAATATTGTTACAATGAGGCTCTGAAGGAATTTTTACAATAAACATGAATGTCAAAAACCCTAGACATCCAAAAACCTAACCCTCGGAGATGAAGTGCTAAAAGTCATGTGGGCCCCATTTGGGTAAGTTAGTACATCAACTTCCTAGGGTCATAACTTTTGCATACGATCTTTGTTTTAGGCGGACGATAGCCTGTTGGAAAGGTATATCCTAGGAATACACATTTTTCTACTACTTATCAAAGGTAATTTTGACTGTGGCGAGCCCTAAAAATGTTGTTTATGGCCTCAAAATGGCCCCTCAAGTCAGGGACCTGAAAACTAGGGAAAAAACTGCCAAACTGGAAAAGTGCCAAAATGAGCTAGTTGGAATAGGTGGGAGGCCAACAACATCCATATGGATCAAATGCACACCCCTTTTAGCAGTCGTTGCATGATTCTGGTTTCTGATAAGTATTTGCATACTCTGTGTCATGAAATGGAAGTGATGGTTGAATGTCTGTATTTATGGTTAAGTTTTACAGTGTTTGATCAATCATTACAAATGCTTATTTATCTTTTGTAAACTTATATATTTACATGGTCTTCTGTTGGCCTCATCTTAACAGCTAGAGAGCTATGGGACGTGAGTCTGAAAGTGAATCTAAGTATAAGCTATGGTTTCTGCACTGGCTAGAAATTTCCTAAGGGAATGTTTTGCCAAGGATAGTCCTTGTAATGTGAGAGAGTGGTTAGAGTTGGCTGGAATACTTAAGTCATGGTGATCTCTCAAATTTACCTTCATGGGAATAATAAGTTCGAACTCTGTGGAAGGAGGGCACCTACTTCAAACCTTCACATGTGTGACCGAGGGATGATGTCCACGATTCTAACCAAAATGCGGCTAAGTGTTGAGAATGTAGCCTTGAGGCTTCCCCAAGAATCCATATGACCAAATTCTAGGAACCATGCTCTAGGCCCAAAAGGAGCTAAGCCTTTCTAGATTCGGAACTCTAAGATTTCGAAGCTCTAGAGTGTTATGGCCTTACCACTCTCAAACCAGTCAAAGGCAACCTGTTGGATTGGTTACCAATGAGGTTGATAGACATATAACGGTTTCCCCAACTGGGATAGATGGACCTATCCCACCATTAATACCTGACCCACTTACCGGACTCGAAGTCGTGTTAGTCATAGATTCAATGGTTCTTGGGACCTCCCCTGACCGTTAGATCTACGCTATGGTCAATCTAGCATTGAACACTTCAGGATAACAACAATTTCATGACACCAAATCCCCCAAATGTCAGAGTTCCAAATTGATATGAGATGTCGATCTGGGGAGTCTATTGAGGACCCCTCTTAACATTTCAATCAACCAATGGAGGAACTCGAGCATGGAACTTCGATGAAGTCCTACTTCGGGAAAACGGAGCTGCTATAATGCCAAAAAATATGAAGGACATAGTCACAAATTAACGTGAATTGTAGATCTAGGGACGCTTCAGGATCCTTCCTGGTTGTTGGATCCATGTTGCGGCCAATCCGACGTTGACCACTCCAAGAGAAAGGGGGTGGAAAGCTAGCAAAAACCTCTGGACGTCAAACTCACAAAGTCATGCGAACCGTAGATATGAGGATGTTCCAGGTCTGTAATCGACCGTTAGATCTAGACTGTAGTCAGCCCAGTGCTGACCACTCCAGGAGCAAGGAGGAGGTCACATAGTGGATCTCCCAAACATCGAAGTTATGGACTAATGGAGGATGTAGATCAATGGATCTACATGAATTATTCTTGACCATTAGATCTAAGTGTGTCGGAAGGCTTTCAGTCCGTAGTGATTTGGCATGGTGATGTCACTCGGGGTGATGTGGACCCACGTTTGACGCCACGTGTCACCTGGATTCGTATGTTTCCTAGAACCTATGTGCCCATTATAATGTGACACGTGACACCCACTGAAGGGACTGTTAACACTCCATGAAACTCTCCTAGGCTGTAAGTCGGAGATGCCTGGTAACTAACTCTTTTTGGGAAAAATTTTCTTAATAATTGATGTGGTTTTTGGATCAAGAAGAATATCTAGGGACTGGACTGTGTGTTCAAGACTGTCTAGAAATATAAAATCTCACAAGGCCTTCTAGTAATGCAGTTAGACAAGGTTTGATTAAATGGAAGAGAAAATAGCTATTGAACCAGATTATACTCATATAAAACAAGTACAATGGGTTTAATAACTAAGGAAATAACTTATGATTATCAACTTAATCAATCAATTAGTGAGATGACAGTCACATGCAGATTGAATGAGCATCAATAAAGAACCTTCACTCATAAGATATCAAAGAACAAAAAAGAAAATCTGACAACACAACTAAAGGAAGCTTGCAATTTTTCATATAATAAGAATAGGTCTCTCTTACAGTAGTAGCATGTAGAACCCAAAATCGAACCCTTCATTCATCTCCCTTTTGTAGTTTTATAGCTTAACCATTCAGTTATCAGATCCTAAAACTATGGATCTGAATTTCTAGAAATAGTAAACAAATAACATTTACAAAGGAATAGGAATAGATCCTCCAAATAA
>JZKD02S1815937.1:466299-478419 GCA_000966675.3 Picea glauca
CTTCTCTTCATTTTCCAAAAGTGGTTGATTAAATAGATTTGATAATTCATTAATCAAGCCTTAGAAGAGGTTTCAATTCATTCTCATGCAAAAAATTACGATCTGGGCGAAAATCTTAACATTTTGGCTGTGACAGGATTTCCACAGCGCATAGCCCGTGAAAAACGCTCCTTAGCTGTTGAAAGGCGGCACTTTCAACAGCTAACTGGCAAAATTTTCGGCGAATTAGCTGTTGAAAGCGGGCAGATTTTCAAAATCAAATTTCTCGGTCATAGAAAATCCATTTTTCATGTATGAATAGTCGATTGACATCTAGAGAATCTAATATTTCCAATGGTGTTTTCAGATATTCATTTGGAGCTCAGGAAGGGATTGAAAAGTTCCTTGCAAGTTTAAGCATCATTCTTTCCATTTGCAATTCAAAACCTTAAACGGTCCTTTTTGAACAATGTCTGATATGGAACCAAAGATTTGATTTGATGTTGTCATCCTGGAAGTACAACCTCTGTACCTAAGCCACTAAATTCGAACTTTCCATCCCTGATGCCATGATTTTGGAGCGTGAGTTTCTGAGCCGGATCCGAGATGTAATCCGACTGGGACGTGAAACTTGAGTTGAAATGATTACCCACTTCCACCAGTGCATGATTTAGATTTGCCTGACCTGGGATGATCATATCATCATTGCCTTTAGACGTGGATATCACGCATGTGATTCCCGCTTTCTTCAACCAATGGCCCGTGGAAAACACCTCTGTTAGCTGTTCATACTTGTCGCTTTCACCAGCGCATGACCCTGTGGAAAACCCCGGTTAGCTGTTGAAAGTCTTCACTTTCCTCAGCGCATGATCTTTTAAGAATTACTCCTTAGCTGCGGAAAGTTTTCACTTTCACCAGTGCGCGACCTTGTAAAAATCACTCCATAGCTGCGGAAAGTATGCACTTTCAACAGCGCACGACCCGCGAAACTGATTGTTGGACATTTTGAAATTCACCACTTTCAACAGCGCACAGACTTATGAGAAGCGCTCCTTAGCTGCTGAAAGTCACCACTTTCCACAGCTAACACTCAAATTTTGGACACTCGTTAGCTGTTGAAAGTGAATTATGAAAATTTTGAAAAGAAGACTTTTATGGAACATATTATTTTCTAAGACAAAAACCAAAACCTAAGTTTTGCTACTAAAAAGACTCAAAAATGAATTGAGGCAACTACCGATAGCCATGCTATCCACCACAAAACTCGACTAAAAGGATGGTTTTATTTTGGGAGATAACAGGGACCATGATTCATCTCTTCCTTGTCATGTGTCACCCTTCTATCATGTATTCTCTTGGCTTATTGGCGGGAGGAGTACTCAGGACCCACCTGTCCCTGCCTCTACATTTAATACACCACCACATGTAAGGGTGGACCCTTTGAGAGGCTGAGACTTCAGAACTTCGGGGGTTTGGAGGGAAGTGTGGTAGATAATCCAAATTGACCGAAGGTCGGAGCTACATGGCAATATTTTGGGCTCCTTCGAGAGTTCAGGATTTCGGGACTCTGGGGGATATGTGCATAGAAAGGAAAAGGGGTGTTCAACGTCGAAGCGTCGAATGCAGAACTCCCCTCTAGCCTTTGTGTTAAACAAGGATCAAGTCTCGTCTTTGGATTGGATGGTGGATGGACTTCCACCGTGAATTTAGGAACTTGGGGCTGGTACGAATGAGATGGACCCACATGGGCACCACATGAAATTTGACTGATAATGCCCAAAGAGCTTCGGGAGGCCATAACTTCCAATCGAGAGCTCAGATTTTAGATTGGTAGTAGTCATTAGAAATCTATGGATGTGTAGAAGAGGATGGTGACCTCAGAAAGAGGATTCAATACAATTAAAGTAAGAAATATTTTTATGCCCCATCCCTAGCAAGGGTACTTAGGGGTTGGGTGTGTTACAAATAGCCACAGTTTTCTCCATGCAAAAATGTCCTGCCATCCAATAATAGTGAGCCTTCTAAATCAGCTTTGCACGCTCACTTGTTGGAACACAAAGGTGTCCTAGATGGCATAACAATCCATCTTGGATGTGAAATTCAGTGGCATTTTCTCCTATACCCAAGAGATGATAGGTGGTGGTGAATTCAGGGTCACAGTGATAAATTTGGGGCCACTAAGATGCCTCATGCCCACAGGAATGGAGTATTGTGGTGAGTGCAGCAATAGGAGGGTGACTGAGGCAGTCAATGACATGATTTGTGCTCCATGTTTTATACTTGATGTTGATATTGAACTGCTATAGGTATGTGGACCACTTTTGATGGTGGTCATTCTGCAACTTCCCCTATGTCTATATGAGCTGCAAAGGCATGTGATCAGTGTGGATGATTGTCTCCTTTCCCATAATGTAATGTTTCCTTTGATGGTAGGCTTGCATAATGGAATACATTTCTTTTTCATAGGTGGGGTATTTCTAGAAATATCTCAGAATGTCTCACTATGGTATGCTACTGGATGACCATGTTGAGTGAGAACTGCGTCGACAACATAGTCAGAGGCATCAGTCTCAATATCGAACGGTTTTTGTAGATCAGGTAAGGAGAGTACTGGAGCTGAGCACAAATGATGCTTCAGATCATCAAATGCTTGTTTTTGTGCCTACCCCCATGCAAAATTTTCCTTGCCACCTCCCTTGGTTACTTGGCTGAGGGCCCATGCAATATGGTAGAATCCCAACATGAACCTCTGGTAGAAGTTAGAAAGTACCAAGAAGCTCTGAATCTCATTTACTGTGGTCGAGGCTAGCTAGTCATGAATGACTTGGCTCCTAGCTAGATCCACATGTACCCCATGCTCATCAATAATGTATCCCAATTATTGGACCCTATTCATGCCAAAGGATCATTTTTCCAAGTTGGTATATAGCTTGTGCTATCGTAGAGTGCCTAAAACCTGTTGAATATGTTGCATGTGCTACTCCCAAGTTATTTTGAAGATGAGGATGTCATCCAGATATACCACCAAAAAAGAGTTGGTGAAGGGTCTCAATACGTCATCCATCAATCTCATGAAAGTTGTTGGTGTATTTTTTAAGCCAAAGGGCATGACCAACCATTCAAAGAGACCTTCTTTAAATTTGAAAGTTGTCTTCCATACATCAGTTGGTTCAATGGGAACCTGGTGGTATCCAAACTTTAGGTCAATCTTGTTGAATACATTTTCCCCCTTGAGTTGGCCAAGAAGGTCATCAATTCATGGAATTGGGTATCAGTTCCTAACTATGATTTTGTTTAATGATTTGTAATAAATGCATAGCCATTGGGTCCTATATTTCTTCTGCACCAGCACAATCAGGCTTTTGTAAAGGGAGGATCTGGGTCAGTTGTGCCTCTTTTGAAGAAGCTCTTGGATATGGTGCTTGATTTCATCATTTTCAATTAGCAAGCGATGATAGACTGGTACATTAGGAAGTGGGGCACCGAGGGTTATATCAATTGGATGCTTGACTTGGCAGTGCATTGGTACCCCGATGGGTAAGGAGAATATTTCTTTGTACTCTTCCACGAAAACCGTCCACTTGCTTATGCTGCAAAGAGAGGCTGTGTGTAGAGTTCACGGATGTGGCAATGACCTTCTTCTTACTGTGAGCACTGATCATAAATAAGACTAACTTCATGGTCTATGAAATGTCCTTTCTGCATTTCTTAGAAGATATTAAAGAAATAGTTGTAGGTGGTGCTACCTCTCGTATCCTGTACAATTGTCTACCCAAAGTAATAATAGCATTGTGGGGTCTAGAATCATACACAACATGTCACTTCCACAAATATGGTTGGCCTAAAATAACATCACAAACTTCAAGGGGAGAAATATCACACAATACATTTTCTTTGAAAGGCTCGATGTTTTAGGGCAAACAAAATTGTTTGTTGACACGGAGAACTCATCCTTGGCGAAAACAACACATGGTATAGGGTTGCGGGTATGGTGTTATTGGAAGTTCCATCCCCTTAACAACCTCTACTAAAACTAGTTTCTTCTGATTGTTTATATCAACAATGAAATGCAACGGAGTCCCCTTTACCCACATATGTGAGTGAAAGAGTTGTTCCCCTTCTTTTGGTTCACTTGGTTGGGCTTTGGTGGTAGAGACAGTGGCACTGGGTTCGACATCGATGATCTACTTCCCACTTTCTATATTTTATTTGGAGTCATAATCCTCCTCTGACTCAAAATATTTCAACTCAGACACCAGTGACTACTTGGAGAGACATTCTTCGGTGTTGTGCCAAGGGATTTTATGGTATTCACACCATTTTCCCGTGTCCTTCTTCAACTTCTCATTACCCTTCTTGGGTTACAACTTGGACTGGTTTTCCTGAGAGAAACCATCTTTGCTTTGTCCCTTTTTTTGTGGGTTGGGGCCACCTTTTCCCTGCTTCATCTGGGAGGAGTTTGTAGATTCAAACTCTCATCTCTTTTGCTGAATTTTTTGCTTGAAACATATCTATAATTCACACCTAATGATTTGTTGTCCAGGAACTCCATTTTTGTTTGAATGTATCTATGCAGACAATCTTGGTATTTGAGCACCAGATGTCATTCTGAGTCTGATACCCAGTTTGGTGCGCAAGGTATGGAAAATATTGGTGAAATCTAGTACTGTCTAGTTCCTTTCCTGATGCAGCATGGTCCATCTTGTGTACTGGTCCTCATAGCTTCCAACATGGTAGTATTTTTTTTTAATGCCATCCTTGAAGGAATCCCATGTGGGGGAAACCACAAATATTGCAGATTCCTCTATGGACCTTTTCTCATAGTAAGTATCCCTCTAGTCCTTAACATGGGGGACGACCTTGAGGAGTGCAAAAGTATTATTTTCCCTATCAGAAAAATTTTGGTCCGAAAAATACCCTTCGAGAAGATTCAACCATTTATCTACATCATCCACATCTATCAGTCCTTCAAATAATGGAATATAAAAATTTACGTATACCTTGAAGGGGGGTGCATGGACGCTTGATGAAGATGTGTCTCCTGTGGGAAGCTATCGAAGGATCTATGCAAATTTATCCATCATTTTGTTCCTTTTTCATGCAAGGGATTCCTCGAGCAACATTTTAAAAGGATATCCTTCTCCATCATCTTTCTTCTCATCCCCCATGGGTTTTTGTCGGGCTCGACATGGCCGATATTGAAAAGGCTCGACTGATTTGAGTCCCAACTTCTTGTACCTAGATCTTGTCGGGGACATGCATGAACAAAAATAAATGAAGAGCAGATCCCTCTAATATGGCAGATCCGGATTTATGAGCAGAATGAAAGGAATAATAGTATGAATGCAATAACACAGAGATACATAGAACAAAAATAGATATCCAGTGAACAATAACTTCTATTGAATAAATAAAATAGGTTGAAACTGTAAAATTGTAGAACTGGAAACAACTTGCTCGAATGGTGGTAGTTATATCTGAGAAGAGGTGTGTCTTGCTATGCACATTTGTCTTAGAAGAATGATTAAAATGAGGCTCCATAGGCCTTTTTAATATTACTTATGAATGCCAAAACCATAGACATCCAAAAACCTAACCCTAGGAGATGTAATGCCAAAATTTATGTGGGCCTCGATGGGTAAGTTGGTATCTCAACTTCCCAGGGTTGTAACTTTTGCATACGACCTTCATTTTAGGCACGTGATAGCCCATTGGAAATGTGTTATCAAGAACCACACATTATTCCATCAAACTCTGGCGATGTCTACAGTTTGACTGTGGCAAGACAAAAAACAATTGTTTAGGGCCCCAAAACGGCCCTGGAAGTACAGAAAGATGTACTGACATGAAAAATTCCAAAAGAATCCAATTGGATTAGGTGGGAGGTGACCAATCTCCACCTGGAAACTGTGTAGGGATTTAGACATCCCCAAAAGTGTAGAACCCATAATTAAAAATAATTATAGAAGAACATGTTGAACTAAAAACTATCAAGGGGAGCCAGTTGGAATAGGTGGGTGGACACCAATATCCACGTGGATCTCACAAGGGTAGAAATATCACACAATAGCTCATCTTTTAAGGGCTTGATGTTGTAGGGAAGACAAAACTATTGGTTGATGCAGATAACTCATCCTTGGTGAGGCCAACTGATGGTGTAGGGATGCGGGTGTGGTGTTATTGGCAAGTCCAGCCACTTGACGACCTCTACTGAAATCAGGTTCTTCTGATTGTTGCTATCAAAAATGAAATGCATCAAAGTCCCCTTTACCCACATCTGTGAGTGAAAGAGGTGTTCCCCTTATTTTGTTTCACTTGGTTGGGCTTTGGTGGTAGTGGAAGTGGCACTAGGTTCGACATCAATGATCCGCTTCCCACTTTCCGGATTTGATTCGCAGTCAGAATATTCCTCTAAATCGGAAGCTTTCATCTTGGCCACCAGTGACTACTTGGAGAGACATTCTTCGTCATTGTGCCAAGGGATTTTATGGTATTCACACCATTTTCCCGTGTCCTTCTTTGACTTCTCATTACCCTTATTGGTTTACAGCTTGGATTGGTTGTCCTAAGAGTGACCATATTTTCTCTGTCCCTTGTTTTTTGGGTTGGGGATGCCTTTGCCCTGCTTTGGCTGTGAGGAGTTTGCAGATCCAAAATCTCACCTCTTCTGCTTAAATTTATGCTCGATCTTGACAGCATATCTATAAGCCACACCTAATGATGTGATGTCCATAAAATCCATTTATGTTTGAATTTATCTATGTAGGAAACCATGGTATTTGAGCACCAGACGTCATTTAGAGTCTTTGATACCCAATTTGGTGCATAGGGTATGGAAAATATTGGTGAAATATGGTACTGTCTGGTCTCTTTCTTCACACAGCCCGGTCCATCTTGTGTACTAGTCCTCATGGCTTCCAACAGGGTAGTATTGTTCTTTAGTGGCATCCCTAAATGAATCCCATGTGGGGGTGACTGCAAATATTGAAGATTCCTCTATGGCCCTTTTCTCAGAGTAAGTATCCCACTAGTCCTTAACATGGGGGATGGCCTTGAGGAGTGCAAAAGTAATATTTTCCTTGTTAGAAAAATTGTGGACCAAAAAATACCCTTCGAGTAGATTCAACCATTATTTATCTACAACATCCGCATCTATCAATCCTTCAAATAATGGAATATCAAAATTTACTTGTACCTTGAAGGGGGTTGCATGGCCGCTTGATGAAGATGTGTCTCTTATGGATAGCCACTGAAGGATCTATGCAAAGTTTTCCATCATTTTGTTCATTTGTCACGCAAGGGATTTCTCGAGAAACATTTTAAAAGGATCTCCTTCTCCATCATCTTTCTTCTCATCCCCCATGGGTTGTTTTCGGGCTCAGTGTGGCCAATATTGCAAAGGCGTGACTAGTTCGAGTCCCAACTTCTTGTACATAGATCTTGTCAGGGACATGAATGAATAAAAATAAATGAAGAGCAGACCGCTTTGATACCACTGATCCGGATTTATGAGCAGAACAAAAGGAATAATAGACCGAATACAATAACACAAAGATACAAAGAACAACAATAGATATCCAGTGAACAATAACTTCTATTGAATAAATAAAATAGGCTAAAACTGTAAAACTGCAGAACTGGAAACAACTTGCTTGAATGGTGGTAGTTATCTCTGAGAAGAGATGTGGCTCGCTACGCGCATTCGTCTAATCAGAATTATTACAATGAGGCTCCAGAGGCCTTTTTAACATTACTCAAGAATTCCACAACCCTAGACATCCAAAAACCTAACCCTAGGAGATGAAAAGCCAAAATTTATGTGAGCCCTAATGGGTAAGTTGGTACCTAAACTTCCCAGGGTCATAAATTTTGCATACGACCTTCGTTTTAGGCGTGTGATAGCCCATTGGAAAGGTATTTTTGAGAAATACACATTATCCCATCAAAATCTGACTCTATCTACATTTTCACTATGGAAAGACAAAAAAAAACATTATTTAGGGCCCCAAAATGGCCCTGGAAGTACAGAAAGATGTATTGACATGAAAACTTCCAAAATAATCCAGTTGGATTAAGTGGGAAGCTAAAAATCTCCACCTGGAAACTGTGTAGGGATTTAGACAGCCCCATAAGTGTAGAACCCACAATTACAAATAATTACAAAAGAACATGTTGAACTAAAAATTGTCAAGAGGAGCTAGTTGAATAGGTGGATGGACACCAACATCCACCTGGATCAAATGGAAAGTCAGGATGTCAGCTATTCTTAGGGAGAACAATATTTGGAGCTTTTTCACCACCATAGTTGTTTTTCCATCAACGGACCCTATAGATTTGGATTTACATGAGGTAAATGAGGCCAAGGCTCAAAGGCTTATTCTGGATGGAGTGAAGGACCACCTTATTCCACACTTGGTTGGGAAGAAGGCAGCCAAAGAGATGTGGGATGCACTGAAAAAATTGTATGAGGTGAAAAACAAAGAATAGAAGATGGAATTCAAGGATAAATTTCATGATACCAATATGGGTAAGGGGGAGAGTGTGTATTCTTATCTTACCTGGTTAGCTCAAGTGAAAGATGAGTTGGTTGCAGTTGGGGAGCTCATATTATATTCAGAGTTGGTGAGGATAGACTTGAAAGGATTCACCAAGGAATGGGAAGTCTTCGAGAAGTATGTGGTGGGTCATGAGAATCTTCCAGATTGGAGCATATTGTGGGATGATTTCACTCAGGAGGATATTTGGGAAGGATCTCAGAGTTGTGGACATAAGACAGATGGAGTTGATGAAGATGTTTCTCTTGCTGCAAAGGGAAAGGGGAAGAAGAAAGTAAATTCTGGGAGGGACTTGAGTAAATTCAGATGTTACTGTTGTAACCAGTCAGGGCACCATTCTTCTCAGTGTCATGAGAGCAAGAAGAAGGAAGAGCAGGAGGGGCCTAATACAGCTCCTACAACAGCCATGGATGACTTTTATTCCAAGTTTTATAGGGACTTTTCTTTGGTTACTCTAGTATCCAGTGTCAGTAGTTGAGGATTTGGGGGTGATAACAGATGGATTGTTGACAGTGGAGCCTCTTGTCACATGATGGGAATCTAGAGAGTATTCCTTATTATCACAGAGATAGGTCCTGACCAGCTGGTGGAGAGTGAAGGAGGTATGGAACAAGTTGTATGTGGAGTTAGAAGGGTTAGATTCTGACTCAAGTATGGGGGATTACTGGAGGTTGATGGAGTTCTCTTTGTTCCAGGGTTGAAGGTTAACTTTCTCTCAGTCTCAGCCTTGTAAGATGTTGGATATTGTACATTTTTTAGGAGGGGACATGTATTTATCTACAAGGATGGAGTGGACCCGGTGGAACCACATCTGATTGATGATCGAGTGAACATGTTGTACATGTTGCGAGGACAACCTTCATGTTATGATTCAGCATCGGATGAGGAGCAGGAGGCTCTTGAGACTATGATGGGCCCAAGGATTCAGTCTTTCATTCCAAGAGAAGAAAGGGAGTCTCTTCTCAGCACCGGCAGGAGGCTCAGATGGTGTGGTTGAACCGATGCTCAAGGTGGAGTGGATTCTCCTAGGATCTCAGTGTTCATAGTGGTTGTCAAGAGAAGATCTTCTAGTTCAATTTCTATGCAGGTGTTGGCGATGCATCTAAGTTCAGAGGGATATCTTACTATGAACAATGTGATGGTATTGGATGATGGTGATGGCAGTGAGTACATATCTCTCTAATAGGTAGTGTTATCTTTTATAGCTCGAGAGGTACTCCACATGTGTTTTCTTGTATGCGGAAGTAGCCTTATATTTACACTACCAGGCACTTGACTTTGTAATGGGTTTTTATAAGGTTGTAATTAAGTGGTTCTTTTATGTAAGTGACTTTTTAATAAAGTGTACCTTCTAATATTAAAGTGAATTTATTTCATAAAGTGCACTTATCTTATAAAGTGAAATTGTACTTTAATATTTAAGTGATTTATTTTGGAGGGAATGAATCATGTCCCTTGATCATGTTAAAGCAAGATTAGATCTTGGCCTTTGGATTTAGGAAAGGGGAAGGTGAAAGTTCATTTTTGAATTGTAAGAGAATGCATTGGGTAGTGTGCAAGACACAAAAAGAGAAGAGGAGATTGAGAGATTTCCGAGAGAGCTTGAGAGAGGAAAGTGAGCAACAAATTTTTGGCACAGATTTTAAGGGAGATTGGGAACATTTCCCAAGGGAGAAATTTATGTTTAGATGAGGCTAAGATTTATTGTTGAAGATAGTTCATACTATATGGATCCGTGTAGGTCGTACAACAACAATTTTGGGCACAAAAATCGAGGAAAGTGTGCGCACGGTTTTCAAGGCAGATTTTAGTGATTTTTTTGTTGGAGGTTGGTCATACAAGAGTGAAGGTACAACAACCTGTTGTGGGTGAAAATATCGAGGTGTTGATTTCAGCAAGTTCGTACAGTTGTATTGATTTGGAACATTTTTCTAGGCAACAAATTTGTGGGACTATTGGGTGATGTAAGTGATTCTCTTGGTTGCTAAATGTAATTTTGTTGCTGATATACTTTCCTGAAGCTAATAAAATCTCTCTCTCTCTCTTTGGGTTTCCCCACTATTAGTCCTTAACCTTGTTTTTGACTGATTGGGTGTTCTTAATCCCTGTTCTACCCATTTTTCATGATTTCTTGTTAAAAAAAAAATTCCCTTCTTGGATTGATAGCTTGTTTTCATTATTTTATGCACATTTTAAATGTTTTTAAGTTTTTAAAAGTTAGGATATGATATAAAAGGATTTCTATCACATCACTTGTCCTTTCCTACATTTTAATTTTCAAATTTATCAAAGTGGAAAGGGCACTACAAGAGTAGCTCTATTCTTGCAATGCCAGGAATAATGAGAGTTTTGCATGCACCACCTTCCCGAGATCATGTTTTAACACTCGAAATAATTGCTAGAGGATCTACATATCTTTGTATGATCTATATCAGGTTATAATTCTCATGATGACAACTAACTTGGAGGATCAGGTTGTACTCGCCACCTTGACATCAAGTCAACTCGCCCGATTATTATTCCATATGAATGAAATCATAATTCATCTATTTTTAGTATGTCTTTCATTCTATACATGCTTTGCAGGTAAATGGATAACTCTAAGACTTCAATAGCCCTTGAAATTTGGTGATCAAACCCTCGACAGTCTCAGAAATTTTCTACATATTTGTATCAATGTCATGGTGCCCAAAAAGAGTGGGCAGATAACCAAGTTAGAGCCATAAGGAACATAATTACTCGAAGCCTTTCCTCAGATGGAACATAAGTTTAAAGACGCAGGCTGGTTCGAATTCTTCTCAACATTTCAAGGTCACGATGAGTAGATTTCTATGACCTTTGCACATAATTTCGATGGTTTTGAATCTGTAGTTGGTAAACTCCTCATGCACATTACCGAGCATTCCATAGATAAAGATTGCAATTTACCAATATATGGGGAAAGATGGTGGAAGAAATAAAATTCAGCTATGGAGTTTGTAAATCAGTTTTTAATTCCAAAAAAGAAAAACCCCAATTGGAGCCAAGGTATCCCACACAGCTAGGTGAGGAAAGAATGGCATACTTCTCTATTGATCATTCACATGTACATTACATGCGAAGGTATATTTTCTCCGGTTCATCTTTATCATATTAGACTATTAATTCATGTGAATGGTGACTACCCTCTTAACCTACCTTATTTCTTATTAAAAATCCTATCTAAGATGTCTAAGAGGATTCAGTCACATCCTACAACAAAAAAGAATAATCTTTTTCATCAAGGGTTGATCAAAACGTTGGTAGTCTTTTCTTTAAATGAAGTTCAAAGGTCTTGGGACTGGTCAATTCAGTCACTAAAACCTAAACCACAAGAAACTAAGTCTAAAATTGTTAAGGAGAAGAAACCTCTAAAAGGTAAAAATTCCCTCAAGCCACTGAGGTTTTGAAGAAAGAAAATTCCCCTACAGCCAGAATAACTCGTGTTGGTAAGAGAAAGTTGTTGAAATAATGTAACTGCGAAGAGCATTCTTATTATTTTGTTATTGGATTAAATCCCCATTGTGGATTAATCATGTCATTATTATTATTTTTATTATTAGATTAA
>JZKD02S1815937.1:483882-535528 GCA_000966675.3 Picea glauca
CCCAGGATAAATGTTGTGTCTATTGTGGATGTGTATTTCTCAGTGATCTTGTTCTTATTATGCTCTTATCTTTATGAAATGCAAAGAACTATGATATCAGCATAAAACATTAACAAAAGTTACAAACACAACAAGAAATCGGTGATTTCCCTATGGGTAAACTTAATGAGAAAATCACTACAGGTCGAGGTAAAACACTTAAAATTGATGAAGAGACTGATGTCCATTTTGATCCAGACATCAAAGAGGAACCTGATGAACCCTAAGATTACACCATAAGCCCAGTCCAAAATCCAGCTAAACAGAAGAAATGGTCTACAGGAAAAAGGGTTGCAAAGGGTAAGAAATAGAGTAAGAAGAAGAAACCTTTATCTAAATACCCTAGAAGAAATTCTACCAGGGCTACAAACAAATTCAGGTTGAATTCAAAGGCTATGTTTCATCCTTCTATCAAGAAGGAAAACCTTATTATCATAGAAGACAACTAAGAAGATACTAAGAAAGAGATAAAAAAATAGACCTTGGCATCTTCTTCACACATGTCAGAGGAGGAATCTGAAGAACAGAGGGAAAAACATGAAAAGGGAAAATAGATTGCATAGTGTTCAAGGAGACCTGTAACTAGGGAAACTAGGAGGTCAGATTCAATCACTGAATCTACATTCAAAGGCACATATGCAATTAATGATGAGAAAAATGATCTTTTTCAGAAATAGACCAGCTACAAGACCTTTCAGAAACCAGAGACTCAGAAAGCATTGAAGAATGGGATATTAGCATTGGGTTGTCATCAAAATATGAAATTAAACTAAGAAAACCCCAAGATTCCATAGATTTGAACCTACTTGCCCCAGTAGAAGATTATCCAGAATTCAAGGTGGAAGCAAGGAAATAAAAGGACAGGGTAAAAGAGTTGCAGGGTATTATTAGGAAATTGAATAAAGAAGAGTCCTTTGTAGAGAAATGGAATGCAAAACAACAAGAAAAGATACAATAATTCAAAAGGAAGAGGAAAGAGCAGAAGGCCTTGCTAAAGGAGGTAAGAGAATCCAATATAAGATTGTATTGGCATAATGTGGTGCTAACAACTAAGCTCAAACTGAGGGACATCAGAGCTTCTGCAGTTATCATACAATGACATTTCAAGGAAAGTCTACCACAGGTTTTGATTGATCAATGCTATTACCAATAGAGTAAAGATGAGTATTTTGGTTCTTAATGCTTCACTCAAATAGAACTTTTTGGTATCTCGGATGAACCAGCTCAGCAACATAGTATTCCTCTTTTTGTGGGATTTGCAAAGCTTCATCAAGATGTCACCTAATATATATTTAGATTGGATGTTAATCATACTACACTATAGGCATTAGAAGTGCTCGTATGAGTTTTTCTCTCCTAGGAAATAGTCAATTGATATGATCCTATTTTAAAACTGTAATCTAAAAAATAGGATCTACAGGAGTAA
Organism: Picea glauca; assembly: GCA_000966675.3. Classification (NCBI taxonomy): domain Eukaryota; kingdom Viridiplantae; phylum Streptophyta; class Pinopsida; order Pinales; family Pinaceae; genus Picea; species Picea glauca. The sequence continues at coordinate 485,348 of JZKD02S1815937.1, forward strand.
TCTGTGTGCTTTAAAAAGACATTGAAAATATTGTATGAGGGTCGATTAGTTGGGGAATTCAAGGGTTATTTTTGTAAAGACTCCATTGTAAGAAAAAGACAATATTTTCATATTGCACTAAATGGAAAAGGCATTTTGATGGTCAGATCTTCTTTTCATATTATTATCTATTTCTTTTCTTACTTGGATGCATTTATTCTATTGCAAAGCATATGATTTCTTGATTGTGAGTATCATAGTGAAGATTTTACTATTTTTTTTCATAATTAAGATTGTTTTCAAGTACCATGTTCTTATTTCTTAATGATATTTGGGAATAAGAAATCCATGTGTGAGTTGACAAATTGGATACTCATATATCTTCCTTTCTTTATTTACCTTACCATCGAATCTGTTAAAGTGCTATTCATTTACTAAGTCAGTGGGATGTTTATTTGCCTTTTACATTGAGCTATATATTTTATTGAATTCTTGAGCCATCTTTGAACCATTTTATAAAACCTATTCAGAAAACCCTTTATAAAAATACCATTGCAATAACTTGATGATGCCATAGCTTTCCCTCTCACAGTAAAATGAAACTTTAGGGACTAACATCTTTTGGCTACGTTGTTGGGGACGAAGGAAGGAAGATATTTTCCATGGGAGAACGACAAAGATCAGATCTAAATCTTGATGGTGGACACGAATTTGGATATTTACATGAGACTGTGTATTTTTCACCTGGCGACTCCTCTGCAGTAATTATGGATCCTAAAAGAGAATGTAAAGGACTTAAAACTCCTCCAACTTCATCATCATCCATAAAGAAATAAGTGACCAGAAAAAACCCAAATCCTAAGCCTATTTCAGTAGTGTCGGATCCTGAAAAGTTATTGAGTAAATATAAAAATACTTCTGGACAGTCCTCTTTTTCAAAAGAAAAATTTTCTTCTACAAGTACTCAAGGATAGTCTTTTGAAACTGTCAATATCCCTCCAATTGAAGAAATTGTTCCTGAGAGTGAATCAAAGCCTATTGTTGAACTTCAGTTGTATCCTCTCCTTCAACTATCTCATAATTGAATTTAGACCAATGGAAATTATTTGTTGAGTTGATTAAAGAAGAACAAACAAATACCTTATCTATAGTTGAATCTTTGAGAGATTTTCCCAAAGATACTAAAAGTGAACCAAATACACTCTTATCATCATCACTCCAATCCAGTTCTTCCGAAGAGAATAAACCACATTATTTCTCCTTTGAAAATCCTTTGTTTCTAGAACCTTCAACCTACTCTGGTTCAGAAAAGAAACCTCTTATTTCATTAGTTGAAGATCAAAATCTTATATCATCCCAACTAAATTGTTCCATCCAAGGAACTGTTTCTCTTTCTACATCACCAATTCTTCCTATTCCTACAATTCAAGCACCCATTGTGATAAATATGGTTGTGAATAGGATGGATGCAATTGTTGCAGCCAGATATGCACCATTAAATTTACCACAAGTCATGTATGCCTTCCCACCTAATGATTATATGAAGTATTTTCCAAGATTCAATGGAGAGGGGGAAGTCACTGTTGAAGAACACTTAAACTCTTTCTACAGTTTTGCAGATAATTTTAAAGTGGAGCATGCAGATGTTTGGATGAGACTTTTTGTGTAGAGTTTAGATGGACAAGCAAGAAAATGGTTTAGAATCCTACCTCCTAATTCAATTGTTGATATTGATGCACTAGATGATACCTTTTTGAGACACCGGGGAGATAAGAAAGACTACTTGTATTATATCATTGATTTTGGTGCTTTGAAAAGAAAACAAGGAGAATCTATATCTGATTTTACCAAAAGATTTAACAAAATGTATAGTAAAATTCCAGATGAAATCAAACCAATAGAAACATCAGCCAAAATTACTTTTTCCAATGCCTTTGATGTTCATTTTTCTCTACTATTGAGAGAAAGAAGGTATACTACTCTGAGTTTGATGTAGGAAGTAGCCATTGAAGTAGAATCTAATATACTAACAGCTAAGAAATTGAAGTCAAGGGGGACAGAGACAGGAAAAAACTAAGAGAAGAACTTCCTTCTTCTTCCCATACAACATCTGACTCTAAGTTGGATGAAATGGCCAAAATGTTGAAAACATTGACATCTGAAATGGCTAGGCTGAAGATGGAAACAAGGGAGCCTAGCAGGCCTACACAGGAAGGAGGATACAAAAATCCCAATTAGTTCAAAAGGCCTAACAATGTTCCTCAAATTTTGCTTAGAGAAAGGAGAAATCAAGAAGATCATAAAGTTTTGCCTCCTTTTCAAAATAATGTAGTGGAAGAAGTTGAAGAAATTGATGACACTGAGGAAGGCTCTACAGTTCATTTAAATAATACTGAATTACCTCCCACTCATTTGACACAACAAGATTATGAGGATGCTCTTATATTGAATCAATTTGAGGAAGAAGATGCTAAAGAAATTATCTAGAAAGAACCTAAAAGGAAAAAATATGATCTTAGGTCTAGATCAAATTCATCAAAGGTAGATATACTTGTTCAAACCAAAAAGACTAATGCTCCAGTTAAATCAGGGGTCAGTAAAGAAGGTTCAGGGATTAAAATTGATCAGTAACAAAAGAAAATTGTCAAGGTTAGCACTATAGAGGTGAAGGAAACTGAGAAGCATGTTTCTTCTTTCATCTTGGAAAATGAAATTAATAAAATCAAAATCCCCATACCTCTGGTAGAATTGATGAAAACTGATCCTTTTAGAAAATCTGTCCTCAAAGAATTGCAGCCTCCTGCTCATATTACTTTTTCAGATACCATAAATCTTGAAGATGAAATCCCTGCCATTAACCATTGGGCCACATATTGAAGATAGGTTTATGCTTCTCCTCCTTTCTACATATCCCTGAACATTCATGACAAAATATTGCATTATTTGTTTAATGGATTCAGGAGATTCACACGTTGTCATGCCAAAGGTGGTAATGGATGAATTAGGTTTAGAAATCACTAAGCCCTATCTAGACCTATATTCATTTGACTCCAAAAAATTTAAATATCTGTGGGTCATTAAATACATTGGTGTACTTTATCTCAGTTACCTATAAAAAGTGTGGTGTTGGATGTAATTGTGGCTGACATACCTCCTAAATTTGGGATGATTTTGTCAAGATCATGGGATAAGAAAGTAGGAGGCACACTACAAATGGACCTCATTTATGCTACCATACCTGTGTTTGGTGGAGAGCATCGATGACTATACAGGGAAGTGAGGCTGGCTTACCTGGTAAGTGATCATAAAAATCCTGGAAATCATCCTATATATGATGTTTAAGATGAACTTGGTTCTTCTATTTTTCACATTGGTGACCAGATATCTGAAACAACAGTCAGTAAAATCATACCTACAGCTGAAGAAAATACAGAAAACCTAGTCTAGAAAATGTTCTTTGATGGGGCTTGTTCCAAAGAAGGCTCTGGGGATGGGATTGTTTTTATTTATCCTACCAAGGAAGTTATTCCTCTTTCATACAAACTGGAATTTGATACAACCAACAATATAAGTGAATATGAATCTCTTCTGCTAGGATTAAAAGCAGCGAAAAATATGGGCATAGATAAAATTTATGTTTTTGGAGATTCTGAGCTTATCATCCATCAAATCAAAAAAAATTATCAGACCAAACAACAGAGGTTAAAGCAGTATAGAAATTAAGTGTGGGACTTTGTTGATAATTTCTTTTTTTACTTCAACCTCACTTTTGTACACAGAAATTTGAATCAACGGGAAGATTCTTTAGCACTAGCAGCCAGTAATTTTAGAACTCCAATTTTTCCCAATTTAAGATTTGAGATTGAGGTAAGACACAGACCCTCTATACCAGATAACATAAAAAAATTGGAAAGTATTTAAATATGATCAGGAAATTAAAAGGTTTTTGGATACCATTGATGAGTTTTCTAATATCTCAATAGATCAAGATAATGAAAATGATGATGTGGAAGCTCATGCTGCAAATATCCTTCAAGACAATATTGTTGGTCATAAAATCATTGAGTTGAAAACAAATCATTTTCTAAAGGGACTGGTTCCACTTGAGATATTATTTGACCATAATTATGTTTCAAAAAGTATGTTATTCAAACAGAGGAGGATGAAGTGGTATATTGTGATATCAGTCCAGATTCAAATCCTAGAATGGTGAAATTATCCAAAAAATTGCCAGAAAAATAGAGAGACAGGTATGTCAATTTGATGAAACAGTTTTCAGATGTTTTTTCCTAGTCATATGAAGACCTTAAGGTTTTTGATACAGATATTATGCAGCATAAGATTCCTTTAAAGCCTGGATCCAAACCTTTTAAGCATAAATCTAGACAATTCAATCCATTGTTGCTACCTATAATTGAAAAAGAACTGGAAAGGTTGTTGGATGCTAAAATTATAGTACCATTGAGATACTTAGAATGGGTAGCCAATTTAGTACCTGTCAGGAAAAAGAATGGAGAGATAAGGCTTTGTGTAGAGTTCAGAAATCTGAACAGGTGTTCCCTAAAGGAAAATTATCCATTACCTAAAATGGATCATATTATACAAAGAGTAGTAGGGGAAAAAAGAATTTCAATTATTGTTGGCTATTCAGGGTATAATCAGATATCAGTGATGGAAGAAGATAAGAAGAATACAACTTTTACTACTCCCTGGGGCACTTTCATGTATGAAAAGATGCATTTTGGATTAATGAATGCAAGAGCAACATTTCAAAGATATATGGATATTGCATTCATTGATGAGAAAGACAAATTTATGGTTATTTATATTGATGATATTACTGTGTTCTCAAGCTCTAATGATGAATACTTGCAGCATTTGAAGCAGACATTTGAAAAATGTAGGAGGTATGGCATATCATTAAACCCTAAAAAATCTCATTTTTCCATGGAAGAAGGAAAACTTTTAGGACATATTGTTTCACCAGAAGGAATCAAGATAGATCCTGAAAGGGTAAAGGCCATTCAGCAGATAGACATTCCAAGGAATAAGAAGTTTATCCAATGTTTCATAGGTAAAATCAATTTCTTAAGAAGATTTATACTAAATTTTGCAGAAATCATCAAGCATATTACTGATATGTTGAAGAAATATGCAGAGATAAAATGGATACCAGAAGCAAAGGAATCATTTGAAAATATTATGTAGGCTTTAATTAAGGCACATGTCCTCATTAGCCCTAATTACTCTAAGGAGTTTTTATTTTTTCATTTGCCTCTGAAGACACTATAGTTGTTGTTCTCTTACAAAGAAATTTATCTAGGTGGATATCGGTGGCCACCCACCTTTTCCAATTAGCTCAAAACAAATTTCTGGCAATTTTGGTAATTTACTATTTTTAGCAATTTTTAACTTCCAGGGCCATTTTGAGGGCCTAAATGAAGGTTTTTCGGGATTGAGATTCTCAAATATAACCAAAGGCTTGAACTGGGCCCCCAAAATGAATCTCCTTGATGATACCTTTCCAACGAGCTATCGTGTACCCCAAACAGAGATCATATGCAAAAGTTACGACCCCAGGAAGTTGATGTACTAACTTACCCAAATGGGGCCCACATGACTTTTGGCGCTTCATATCCTAGGGTTAGGTTTTTTGGACTTCTAGGGTTTGTGACATTCCGGTTTATTGTAAAAAAGGTCTTTAGAGCCTCATTGTAATCATCTTATTGCGAATGAGCATAGTTGTCACATCTCTTCTCAGAGATAAACCGCCACCATTCCAGCAAGCTTGTTTTCCACTACATTTTATAGTTTTGGCTTATTTCCTTATTGAATAGAAAACTAGTTTTACTATATCTCTGTTATTTTGTGTTAAGCATATTTTAATAATCTGTATTCATTTTGTTCTGCTCATAAAATCCAGATCAGAAATGACCAGGGATATGAACAACCTATCTCTTTCTTCAGTAAGACTCTCAGGGATTCTGAACTAAAATATGATATTATGGAAAAATGGGCATATTATTTGGTGAAAGCTTTAAAATATTTTTGGTTGTATGTCCTACAATCTGAAATTATTGCATATGTTCGAAGTACTGCAGTTAAAGAAATTTTAGTCCAACCTGATTGTGAAGGAAAGAGGGGGAAATGGATAACTAAAATTCTAGAAATCAACTTGACCATAAAGCCCACTCAATTAATAAAAGGACAAGGCCTTGCCAAATTGATGACAAAGTCAAATTTCAAAGCAATTGGATTATATCATTTCTCTAGCAAATCACAGAATTCATCATTTCAGTTTGAGGAAACTGGTTCACAGGTAAGAAGCATATATTCTTCCTCACCATGGTATAAAGATATTATTTGTTTTCTTCTAAATCTCTAGTCTCCTCCTGATTTAGATAAATCCAAGTTCGGATCACTTAAATTGAAATCGGTGAAATATTGCATTATTTATCAAATCTTGTTTTGGAAAGATCCTAATGGAATTTTGTTGAGATGTGTTGATGAAGAGGAAGAAAAACAGATTTTATGTGATTTACACCAGGGAGTTTGTGGGGGACATCACCATTGGAAAGCCACTACTTTCAAAATTTTAAGAGCGGGCTACTACTAGCCTGTACTATTTTCTGATATATTTTCTCAGGTGAGGGCATGTGAACCATGTCAAAAGTTTGTAGGAAAACATAAACTTATGTCTCTACCTTTAAAACCCATCATTGCTCATTGACCTTTTCAATAGTGGGGCCTAGACTTCATTGGAGAAATCCATCCTTCATCTTCTGGACAACACAAATGGATACTCATAGCCACAGATTACTTTACCAAGTGTATTGAAGCAATACCAACTCGAAATGCAACAGATAAGGTAATCATGAATTTTCTCGAAGGGCATATTTTTTCTAGATTTGGTTGTCCTAAGAAGTTGGTTACTGACAATGCTCAAGCTTTGAAATCAAATTTAGTGGTCGACTTTTGCAATAAATATAACATCAAGTTGGTCCATTCCACTCCTTATTATCCCCAAGGAAATGGGTTAGCATAATCATCCAATAAAATCCTCATAAGGATTATTAAAAAATTACTTACAGAAAACAAAAGGCCACAATATTCCAAATTAAAATTTTCCCTATGGGCTTATCGGATCAGTACTAAGAAATCTGTTGGAACTTCACATTTCCAAATGGTGTATGGAACAGAGGATGTTTTCCCAACTCAATTAGGTTTACCTGTTCTTAAATTTATGCAAGAGGAGCTAGAATAACCCAATGACATTCAAAGGAGAGTTTTCCAAATCATAGAGGTTCAACAGAATAGAGATAAGTTGGATCAGAAAGTTGTTATTCATCAGAGCAAAGTAAAAGAAACTTTTGATAAAAGGACATAGAAGGATATTTTTCAAGAGGGAGATCTTGTATTGAGATGGGATGCTAGAAGAGAGGACGATGCTAAACATGGTAAGTGTAACAATTTATGGTATGGTCCTTTCAAAGTAGCTAAGGACATGAGCAACAATACCTTTCTCTTACACATATTGGATGATAGTGATATTTTAGGAGGCCCGGTAAATGAGAGATTCCTAAAACATTACTTCTTTTAAAAATTAGTCAGAAAGTCCATTTTGTACAATAGGTTTTACTTTTGAGCTCAAATAAAGACTCCATATACCCAATGGAATTTCTTCTTTACAGTTTTTTGGTTTTGAATAAAGGATGACAGAGTAGGGAAATAAAGTGAGTAACAGGGATATGAAGAAATTGGTCATTGAGTTCTTAAGTTTCATCATGGAACTTTATCCCCATAAGGAGCCAGTGTTAGTCCTTAACCTTGTTTTTGACTGATTGGGTGTCCTTAATCCCTGTTCTACCCATTTTTCATGATTTCTTGTTAAACTTTGTTTTTTCCCTTCTTGGCTTGAAAGCTTGTTTTCATTCTTTTATGCACATTTTAAATGTTTTTAAGTTTTTAAAACTTAGGATATGATATCAAAGGATTTTTATCACATCACTTGTCCTTTCCTCCATTTGAATTTTCAAATTTTTCAAAGTGGAAAGGGCACTATGATGCAGGAGCATCTCTCCACGCAACCAGCTAGCCAGCCAGCCACGTCAGCACACATGCATTCAAATGCTAAAAGGGAGGCGCAACCTCATTTGAATTCGAATTGAATGTAATTTAATTGCTTAGGTTGTTGAGCCATGGAAAGCCGTGCTTTATGCAGGCTATAGATAGGATTTTCTTTAATGTAGATCGGTTGTGATCTAGATCCAGATGCTGGACTAGAAAGCCATTGAATGTAATTTATTACAGTAGGTGAACCTGGAGGGAAGCGCTCGATTGAGCCCTCAGGTAAAAGAGATTTTGAGATCTCATTTTGAGAGTTAGATGAGAGAGAGGATTGAGAAGAGAAGAGCCAGAGAGAGCTCAGGAACACCATTGTAAATACAGGCATTTGCCATTTTAATATAATTAGAAGCAGTTTTTCCTGCATTGATTCTGAGTTATATGGATGTTTGTGTGTGTTCTCCATATTGTGAATGTATGTTGTAGTTAGTGCATTTGCAGGGAGTCTGTTTGATTTCAGAGGAAGGTATTTGAGGCTTCACACTAGGAGGGTGTGACATAACATTGTGGGTTCTGATAGTCGTGCACAGAGGATGCACTTCTGAACACTACGGGTTTATAAAAAGGCATGCTGAGACACAGGACTGGAATCAACAACTCAGAGGAAGAAGACCTTTGAGGTTGTTGAACACCTCAGGAGGTAAGGCTGTGTGGGAGAAGACACAGTTGCAGAAAGAATCTCTTAGGAGTTATGTAAGGCTCTGCCAAGTGGGCATTGAGCAGGTGCAAGGAGTGCACAGAAGAAGAACTCTGTTGTGAGTTCAGAAGACAGAATCTCTGAGGAATTTTGTAGAGCTCTGCCAAGTTGGCATTGAGCGTATGCGCTGCAGTGCGTTTGGAAAGGAACTCTGCTGCGAGTTCAAAGGAAGCAGAATCACTGAGGATTCTAAGAGATATGCCAGGAGGGCATTGAGCAGGTGAAAAGGGTGCACAGAAGGGATAGAACTGTTGAACGTTATGTGGAGAAGAAACTCTGCCAGGTGGGCATCAAGTCAGCGTGCAGACAGGCACAGAAAAGAGAAGAGAACTCTCTTGAGTTCTTCCATTTGAAGGAAGAGTCCACTGAAGGATCTTCACTAGGTTGCTGAACACCCAGAGAGACTCAGCAAGAGATTGCTTGAGCAAACAGAGAGCCAGGAAGGCATTTTATTCTCCATCTGTGGGAGGAGAGAGGCAAATTCCCCAAGGGGCCTGAGTATTAGTGAAAGCTCAGAAGAGATAGCACTTTGGTGCGTAAAGACTCTGCAGAGGTGCAGGAGTCAAAGAATCCTTTGAGGGTTCGAAAGGAGAAGAAATCTGGACCATTGATTTTCTACGTCCAGGAGGAGCTCTGGAGGAAGCGCACAGAGGGGGAGATCAACAGCCGTCAGATCTCATACAGAAATCCCGTCAGTTGTTGGATCGGGAGGAGTTGTGCAGAGGTTAAGCCTCAGGAGGAGCACAGAGAAGAAGAAGTGATCTGGGTCGTTAGATCTTGACCAGGTACCCGTCAGCCATCAGATTGGACAGGAGCTGCACGAGGTTTAGCCATCGGGATAGCAGCCATCGGGAAATTGGAGTTCTCGAGGTCGTGAGAATAGAGACATCCAAAGTCTCAAAATGCCGGGAAGATTAGAGCCGTCTGTTTGCAGAGGACATGTGGTGGACATCGAGCGATCGTCGGCATATTGGCTGTCGGGAAATCGGAGTTCCTGAGGTCGAAGAAAATGGGACTTCGAAAGTCTTGAAATCCCAAGAGTTAATCTGGACCGTCCGTTTTGAGAAGGACGCGTGGCAGTAATCGAGCGCCACCGAGGAAAGCTCGACAAGAGGGCTTCATCGGAGAATCAGGAATCGGAGTTTCACGAGTCCCGTGAACATTGGCAGTTGGAGTCGATATATCGTGAAACGCGATACTCTGATAGGCAAGAATAGAGTGGGGCCACAGAGGAGTCAGCAAGGAGGACAGGTGGCATCCCATATCGGGCATCAAGATATCGGATATTCTAGGAGCAAATATTTTGTGCACTTTGAAATCGTGAAACCCGAAACCCCGATCAGTGCGGAACAGCTGTCATCACATCAGAGCTGAGGAAGGTGACATAGTGGAAGCCAGCTGTCAGTGCAACGGAGCGTCGAGAGTTGGAGAGTCGAGAATCCCGTAGGCGTATGCAATTTGGCATCTCAAACCTTGAAACCCCGATGGGGATAAGGTTGTGGTCATGGGATAGAGGTCACATTGGTCGGGGCTTAGCTGGGAGGGCTAAATCACGTTGGAAATTGGAGGATCACGGATCCAGGGGACGATTGCACTTTGACATCGAAAGCCCCGAAACCCCGACAGAAGTGTATGACTGCGGTCTTATGGAAGGAGGTCGCATGGAACAGAGAGCCTAGTTAGAGGGGCTAAGGCCAGGCAAGGAGCTCATCGGTGATCAGGGATTTGAGAGGACAGTGACTCTCGACATCAAGAAGAACAAAACCCCGAACCCCGATAGAGAGTTGGGGATAACCACGGTTAAGTGCAGAGGCCATGAGGGAAGAAGAAAGGACCTGTGGATCGGGTGTTTGACAGGGATTCCACTCCGGAATCTAAGGAGCTAATTCGGCTCGAATAAGGGGATTAGAATGATCCTGTGAGCAGGAGAGCACGATAAGGTGGAGGTAGTGTGGTCACGAGGACTTTACTGTGTCAAGTGGTATCAGAGCAAATTGCTTGTCTGTATATTTTAGGAAAAAGGAGAAAAGAGGATGCGGAAGAAGACAGGGTTGTTGAGGACTCTGTAATGATTGTTTGCAAGTAGGAAACAATCAAGGAGACAGTCAGCAGGACTGTAAGATGAAGCTGGAGACACTCTTGATGAGGAGTGACAACAGCAGGTCTACCAGGGAGGAGGATAAACACAGGAACATGGCTATTGAAGGCCATAGGCATGCTGGGAAGAAAAGCACTGGAAGGGAGCGTGCAGGGATGGATAGAGAGCTCGCTGAAATAATGGAAAAAATAGATGAGATCGAATTGAAACTGCAGCGGGATAAAAAGCCGAGATGGGTGTATGAGTGGCCCATGAAGAAGGAAAAAGCGAGATGGCCAGTCAAGCAGCTGATGGTCATGAGACAGCGCAGGCTGTTAAAAAGATGGTTGAGGTATGTTGAAAACCTCAAGGCCACAGAGGGAGAGATGATTTATCATTGTGAGCCAGAGACTGGGAGAGGTCTCGATGATGAAGAAGACGAATTGGGATCAGTTGAGGATCTCAAGCACTGCCAGGAGGGCAGAGAGAAAATTACAATTTTCCAGGTGGGCAACGAGTTGAGGTCAGCTGAGGATCTCACGGACTGTCAGGAGGACAGCTAGGGAATTTAACATTGCCAGTAGGGCAATGAAAGGAGATCGCTGCGGGATCTCAAAGACTACCAGGAGGGAAGCGGAAGCATCTTGGACTGCCAAGTGGGGAGAGATGAACAGGTGAGACCATTTGAAGGTCTCATGGAGAGTTCAATTCAGCAAGGAGTGCTAATGAAGATGGGATCGATTGATCTCATAGTCTGCCAGGAGGGTAGCGGAAGCATCCCATATTGCCAGGTGGGCAGGGATGAGCAAATGAGACTATCTGTGGGTCTCATAAACTCATAAGTGAGTTGGAATCAACTAGAGGAGCTGACAGAGCAGGTGGACTTGGATTAGCAGGTGCAGCTGACAGAAGAGGAGGAAGATCAGGATGATATTCTAATGATTGGGGGAATTGGAGTATTCCTACCATATGCCCAGGAGGAGGTAGAAATTGGCGTTGCAAATGGTGCAGCAGTAGAACAGTCACAGCTGACGATGACTATCCAAGAAGAAGAAGCAGAAGTGGAAGAAGAGAGTGAGCATTCCGAGGAATGGCTCAACGCATTCAACGATGAAGCTGAAGAGACTGCAACGTGGGAGTTTGCAGCAGGAGCAGAAGAGGAAGACACGGACAACGTATGTTTTGCTGAGCTGTGGTAGTAGATAGAGGCCCTGGAAGAAAGGATGAGAGTACAGCGAAGGCAAATCCAACAGGTGAGATTGGAAACAGGTAAGGAGGAAGGCATGGGAGATCATGATGATCTGCCCAATGGCCAAAAATGTTTGCAGTTGAGGAGACTACATGAACAAAACCAGCCACTGGAGCAGCTGGACGAAGTGATCAGTGAGATCATGGAGCTGATGTTGGAGTCAGCAAAGACTGCCAGCAGGGAGAGGCTGAGCAGAAGAGCAGCAGCAGTGGCAGCAGCACAGCAACAGCAACAGCAGCAGAGTGGAGCGGATGAAAAGCTCCAAAGACTTATTTGGGATCCAAGAGGATTTCCAACCTCTTAGAGGGGAAGTGCATGAGCAGGAGCTCGTGATTTTGTAGTTGAGGAGTTTGATGTAGGAGCATCTCTCCACGCAGCCAGCCAGCCAGCCAGCCACGTCAGTGCACATGCATTAAAATGCTAAAAGGGAGGTGCAGCCTCATTTGAATTCGAATTGAATGTAATTTAATTGTTTAGGCTGTTGAGCCATGGAAATACGTGCTTTATACAGGCTGTAGATAGGATTTTCTTTAATGTAGATCGGCTAAGATCTAGATCCAGATGCTGGACTAGACAGCCATTGAATGTAATTTATTAGAGTAGGTGAACCTAGAGGGAAGCGCTCGATTGAGCCCTCAGGTAAAAGAGATTTTTAGATCTCATTTTGAGAGTTAGATGAGAGAGAGGATTGAGAAGAGAAGAGCCAGAGAGAGCTCAGGAACACCATTGTAAATACAGGCATTTGCCATTTTAATATAATCAGAAGCAGTTTTTCCTGCATTGATTCTGAGTTATATGGATGTCTGTGTGTGTTCTCCATATTGTGAATGTATGTTGTAGTTAGTGCATTTGCAGGGAGTCTGTTTTATTTCAGGGGAAGGTCTTTGAGGCTTCACACCAGGAGGGTGTGACAGAACGCTACGGGTTCTAATAGCCGTTCACAGAGGATGCACTTCTGAACACTACGGGTTCAAACAAAGGCGTGCTGAGGCACAGGACTGGACTCAACAACTCAGAGGAAGAAGACCTTTGAGGTTGTTGAACACCTTAGGAGGTAAGGCTGTGTGGGAGAAGACACAGTTGCAGACAGAATCTCTTAGGAGTTCTGTAAGGCTCTGCCAAGTGGGCATTGAGCAGGTGCAAGGAGTGCACAGAAGAAGAACTCTGCTGTGAGTTCAGAAGACAGAATCTATGAGGAATTCTATAGAGCTCTGCCAAGTGGGCATTGAGCGTATGCGTTGCGGTGCATTTGGAAAGGAACTCTGCTGCGAGTTCAAAGGAAGCAGAATCACTGAGGATTCTGAGAGCTCTGCCAGGAGGGCATTGAGCAGGTGAAAATTGTACACAGAAGGGATAGAACTGTTGAACGTTCTGTGGAGAAGAAAATCTGCCAGGTGGGCATCGAGTCAGCGTGTAGACAGGCACAGAAAAGAGAAGAGAACTCTCTTGAGTTCTGCCATTTGAAGGAAGAGTCCACTAAAGGATCTTCACTGGATTGTTGAACACCCGGAGAGACTCAGCAAGAGGTTGCTTGAGTAAACAGAGAGCCAGGAAGGCATTTTATTCTCCATCTGTGGGAGGAGAGAGGAAAATTCCCCAAGGGGTATGAGTATTAGTGAAAGCTCAGAAGAGATAGCACTTTGGTGCATAAAGACTCTGCAGAGGTGCAGGAGTCAAAGAATCCTTCGAGGGTTCGAAAGGAGAAGAAATCTGGACCGTTGATTTTCTACGTCCAGGAGGAGATCTGGAGGAAGCGCACAGAGGGGGAGATCGACAGCCATCGGATATCATACAGAAATCTCGTCAGTCATTGGATCGGGAGGAGTTGCACAGAGGTTAAGCCTTAGGAGGAGCACAGAGAAGAAGAAGTGATATGGGTCGTTAGATCTTGAGTAGGTACCCGCCAGCCGTTAGATTGGATAGGAGTTGCACGAGGTTTAGCCATCGGGATAGCAGCCATCGGGAAATCAGTGTTCTCGAGGTCGTGAGAATTGGGACATCCAAAGTCTCGAAACACCGGGAAGATCAGAGCCGTCCATTTGCAGAGGACACGTGGCGGAGATTGAGCGATCGTCGACATATTGGCCGTCGGGAAATTGGAGTTCCTGAGGTCAAAGAAAATGAAACTTCAAAAGTCTCAAAATCCCAAGAGTTAATATGGACCGTCCGTTTTAAGAAGGACGCGTGGCAGTAATCGAGCGCCACCGGGGAAAGCTCGACAAGAGGGATTCATCGAAGAATCGAGAATCAGATTTTCACGAGTCCTGTGAACATTGGCAGTTGGAGTCGCGATATTCTAAAACGCGATACTCTGATAGGCAAGAATAGAGTGGGGCCACAGAGGACAGGTGGCATCTCATATCAGGCATCGGGATATCGGAGATCCCGAGAGAAAAGAGTTCGTGCACTTTGAAATCGCGAAACACGAAACCCCGATCAGTGGGGAACAGTTGTCAGCACATCAGAGCTAAGGAAGGCGACAGAGTGGAAGTCAGTTGTCAGTGCAATGGAGCGTCGGGAGTCGGAGAGTCGGGAATCCTGTAGGTGTATGCAATTTGGCATCGCAAACCCCGAAACCCCGACGGGGATAAGGTTGTGGTCACGGGATAGAGGTCACATTGGTCGGGGCTTAGCTGAGAGGGATAAAGCACGTCGAAAATCAGAGGATCACGGATCCAGGGGACGATTGCACTTTGACATCGAAATCCTCGAAACCCCAATAGAAGTGTATGACTGCGATCTTATGGAAGGAGGTCACATGGACCAGAGAGCCTAGTTAGAGGGGCTAAGCCCTGGCAAGGAGCTCATCGGTGATCAGGGATTCGAGAGGACAGTGACTCTCGACATCAAGAAGAATAAAACCCTGAACCTCGATAGAGAGTCGGGGATAGCCACGGTTAAGTGCAGAGGCCGTGAGGGAAGAAGAAAGGACCTGTGGATCGGGTGTTTGACAGGGATTCCACTCTGGAATCTAAGGAGCTAATTTGGCTCGAATAAGGGGATTAGAATGATCCTATGAGCAGGAGAGCACGACAAGGTAGAGGTAGTGTGGTCACGAGGACTTTACTGCGTCACACTACAAGAATAGCGTTATTCTTGCAGCACCTGGAATAATGATAGTTTTGCATGCACCACCTTCCTGAGATCATGTTTTAACACTCGAAATCATTGCTATAGGATATACATATCTATGTATGATCTATATCAGGTTGTAATTCTCATGATGACAACTAACTCAGAGGATTGGGCTGTACTCGCCACCTTGACATCAAATCAACTTGCCTGATTATTATTCCATATGAATGAAATCATAATCTGTCTATTTTTAGTATGTCTATCACTCTATACATGCTTTGCAGGTAAACGGATAACTCTCAGACTTCAACATCCCTTGAAAGTTGGTAATCAAACCCTCAACATTCTCATAAATTTTCTGCAGAATTGTATCAGTTTCATGGCGCCCAAAAAGAGTGGGAAAATAACCAAGTTGGAGCTAGAAGGGACAAAATTACTCGAAGCCTTTCCTCATATGGCACATAAGTTTAAAGACGCATGCTGGTTCGACTTCTTCTCAACATTTCAAGGTCACGATGAGCAGATTTCTATGACCTTTGCACAAAATTTTGATGGTTTTGAATCTGTAGTTGGTAAACTCCTCATGCACATTACCAAGCATTTTGTAGCTAAATCTTGCAAGTTACCAGTATATGGGGAAAGATGGTGGAAGAAAGAAAATTTAGTTATGGAGTTTGTAAATCAGTTTTTAATTCCAGAAAATAAAAACCCCAATTGGAGCCAAGGTATCCCACACAATTGGGTGAGGAAAGAATGGCATACTTCTCTATTGATCATTCACATGTACATTACATGTGAAGGTATATTTTCTCCGGTTCATCTTTATCATATTAGACTATTAATTCATGTGAATGGTGAATACCCTTTTAACCTACCTTATTTCATTTAAAAATCCTATCTAAGATGTCTAAGAGGATTCAGTCACATCCTGCAACAACAAAGAATAGTCTTTTTCATCAAGGGTTGATCAAAACGTTGGTAGTCTTTTCTTTAAATGAAGTTCAGAGGTCTTGGGACTGGTTAATTCAGTCACTAAAACCTAAACCATAGGAAACTAATTCTAAAACTATTAAGGAGAAGAAACTTGGAAAAGGTAAAAAGGCCCCTCAAGCCACTGAGGTTTTGATGAAATAAAATTCCCCTATAGCTAGGATAACTCGTGTTGGTAAGAGAAAGTTACAAACACGGCAAGAAATTGGTGATTTGCCTATGGGCAAAATTAATGAGAAAATCACTACAAATTGAGTTAAAAAACTTAAAATTGATGAAAAGACTGATGTCCATTTTGATCCAGACATCAAAGAGGAACCTGATGAACCCAAAGATTACACCACAAGACCAGTCTAAAGTACAGCTAAACAAAAGAAACAGTCTATAGGAAAAAGGGTTGCAAAGGGTAAGAAACAGAGTAAGAAGAAGAAACTTATATCTAAATACCCTAGAATAAATTCTACTAGGGCTGCAAACAAATTCAGGCTGAATTCAAAGGCTATGTTTCATCCTTCTATCAAGAAGGAAAACATTATTATCATAGAAGAAAATTTAGAAGATACTAAGAAAGAGATCAAAAAACAGAACTTAGCATCTTTTTCACACAACTTAGAGGAGGAATCTGAAGAACGGAGGAAAAAACGTGAAAAGGGAAAACAAATTGCACAGTGTTCAAGGAGACCTATAACTAGGGAAACTACAAGGTTAGATTCAGTCACTGAATCTACATTCAAAGGCACATATGCAATTAATGATGAGAAAAATGATCTTTTTCCATAAATAGACTAGCTACAAGACCTTCCAAAAACTAGAGACTTAGAAAGCACTAAAGAAGAGGATCTTAGCACTGGGTTATCATCAAAATATGAAATTAAACTAAGAAAACCCCAAGCTTCCATAGATTTGAACCTACCTTTCCCAGTAGAAGAATATCCATAATTCAAGGTGGAAGCAAGGAAAGAAAAAGATAGTGTAAAAGAGTTGCAGGGTATTATTAGGAAATTGAAGAAAGAAAATTCCTTTGTAGAGAAATGGAATGCAAAACAATAGGAAAAGATACAAGAATTCAAAAGGAAGAGGAAAGAGCAGAAGGCCTTGCTAAAGGAGGTAAGAGAATCCAATATAAGATTGTATTGGTATAACGTGGTGCTAACAACTAAGCTCAAACAGAGGGACACCAAAGCTTCTGTAGTTATCATACAATGATAGTTCAAGGAAAGTCTACCACAGTTTTTTATTTCTCAAAGCTATTACCAAGACAGTAAAGATGAACATTTTGGTTCTTAATGCTTCGCTCAAATAGAAATTTTTGGTATCTCAAATGAACCAGCTCAGCAACATAGTATTCCTCTTTTTGTGAGATTTGCAAAGCTTCATCAAGTTGTCACCTAATCTATATTCAGATTGGTTGTTAAGCATACTACACTATAGGCATTAGAAGTGCTCATATGAGTTTTTCTCTCCTGGGAAATAGTCAATTGATATGATCCTTAAAACTGTAATCTAAAAAATAGGATCTACAGGAGTAATCTGTGTGCTTTAAAAAGACATTGAAAATATTGTATGAGGGTCGATTAGTTGGGGAATTCAAGGGCTATTTTTGTAAAGACTCCATTGTAAGACAAAGACAACATTTTCATATTGGCACTAAATGGAAAAGGAATTTTGATGGTCAGATCTTCTTTTCATATTATTATATGTTTATTTTATTACTTGAATGCATTTATTCTGTTGCAAAGCATATGATTTCTTGATTGTGAGTAACATGGTGAATATTTTATTGTTTTTGTTCATAATTAAGATTGTTTTCAAGTACCATGTTCTTATTTCTTAATGATATTTGGGAATAAGAAATCCATGTGTGAGTTGACAAATTGGATACTCATATGTATTCCTTTCTTTATTTATCTTACCATATGATCTGTTAAAGTTTTTTTCATTTACTAAGCCAGTGGGATGTTTATTTTCCTTTTACATTGAGTTATATATTTTATTGAATCCTTGAGCCAACTTTCAACCATTTTCTAAAACCTATTCAAAAAACCTTTTATAAAAATATCATTGCGATAACTTGATGATGCCCTATCTTTCCCTCTCACAGTCAAGTGCAACTTTAGGGACTAACACCCGCATTGGGGTTTTCCCTTGATGGTTGCCTAAATTTCTGAGTTTTACATGGATGTGTAATTGTTGTTCATTGTGTTTATTCCGCTACAAAAGTGCTTGGAAATGTGTATTTTTTCTCATAATATTTTCTGAAAGTGGGTTTATACATTTTAGAGTTCATAAATGACAGTTATCTCTAGGTTTCTAAGTGTATGATAGAATTTCGTGCATGTTGATTTTGTCATTAAATTTCTACAATTGAAACTCAGCTTGCTTGTTGTCCAAGGCTGCATAAATCCTAGGTACACTTATGCCCATGTCCTCTACTGTTTCATCTTGCTGCGCTCTGTGAGAAGTCGTCACTCTTTCACTTCTGCGCGGGAAATCTGTGTACATGTGATCTCCCTTACAACCCCAACATTGAATAAGTTGTTGCATTTACCTTTGCCCCAATGGCTCTGTCATTCTGGATTCTTTAGTAGTTGGTTGTTCTTGATAGTTATTTCTGAAGAATGGTGGATTAGTCCCCATCTTCCTCAGTTCCATATTACTTTTCTTCTTGTCTTCCCAAGATTTATGGTAAGATGTTTTCCCTTTTTGCTGATTATAAAGGCACTTATCCCTTCTTATAGTTTCCTCCAATGTTTTGGGATCATCATATTGTATTATGTCACTGATAAATGGTGGAATCCCACTCAAATATATTTGAATCTTAACTTTCTCATCTATGATGAAGGAAACATATTTAAGTAGTTCTAAAAACCTTCTTTCATACTCATCAATAGTCATACTCCCGAGCTTGAGTTCAAAGCAATATTTCATTTTCTTGTCATAGTATATATTAGTCAAGTATTTCCTTTGGAAATACCTCTTCAATTCTTTCCAAGTCACTTTCTTCTCATCAATGCGTTGTACTTGGACATATTGGTCCCACCACATTGATGTTTTTCCCTTGAGTTGGTAAATAGCAATTCTTCCTTATGCGCTGGAAGACTAATTATGCAACTGAAAATACTTTCTCATATTTAACATCCATGAATCTACATCCTTATCCTTCTTATGTTCACCATCAAAATTAGGAGGCTTGATTTTGTTCATTTCCCCCTATAGTTCATCCACTCCAGTCTTATTAGGTTTCTTGACAGGACTTGAACTACTACGCACTCTCCTAGTGGAATGTCTTGGAGAGTGATGGTGTTGTCTGGCATCACTTATGTTGCACACTGACCTTCCCCTCTTATCATGGGACCTATAGCTTCCTGATTTTCTTGACTTAGTCTACTTATCCATTTTCTTCACAATTATGTTCAAGCTCTGCGTCAACTTAATGTTGAAGTCTTCTTATAGATCCTTGGCTTTCATAAACCTCTCATTGTCATATTTATAACTCAAGACATCCCTCTGCAAACTCTTTATGGTTTTCATAAAGTTCATGCTTTCTTCCTTACCTTCTCCATGTCCATTGGAATTTGTACCTTCAATACCTATATGGACATACATTCCTTTGTTCTCTTCTCCATGACTAAAAATCCCCTACACATCTTCCATGATTCTAAACTTGTGTTGATATTGTTCTAATCTAGTTGTTGTTAATTCTGCAAAATGTGCAGCCAACAAAATTTGTTAGGCTAGACAATCAAATCATGAAATGATGTACAATTTTGTTTTCATACAACATCATAATTCTTCTTCCAATTTCTTGGGAAGATTGACTGCGTGCGCACTACTTTCCAATTATTAGCATGCACCAATTTTACATGCACCATGCTAAAATGTAACGCATGCACCATGCTCTTCTAATCAGTATATATACTTTTCTGTTGCGCACCAATATTTACGGAGCACGACTTTTGTGTTGCGCACCAACACTCTGCGCGCACTACCAACACAACACTTAGGTTAAGTGTTTTTACACCGCACACCAACACTCTGTGGAGCACAACCTTTGTGTCGCGTACCAACAATATAAAGTTTCACATATTGCAAGTAATGCACTACACAACGTCGGGTTCTAATGTGTTCATATTGTGCACCAAAACTTCAAATGCACACTTTGTGATGCCAAACTTCAACGCACCTTATCGCACACTAATATTTTGTGTATGCTACTAACTATACCCCGTTCAATGTCATTACTTAGTGTACATACTACGTACACCCTTATTTTCTGCGCAACGCCAATGTTCAATGTGCACACCTGTGCAACATCATTTTTCCACAATACTGACTCCACATAGTGCAATACTCACCTTCTAATGTGCACACCCACGTATATTATTCTTGTGCGCATATTTATTACTTAGTGCGCACACTGCTCTCGATACTTAACTGATTTTTCCATAATTTTCATTGTGGAAAGTGGGGCTTTTGCTCGATTCTCACCCAATTTCTACCAGGGACTTTCTACAACTATGAAATTTCTCCAATTTCACTCCAATAACCCAAATTCAGCCAATTCCTATCTAAATTTTCTTGAACACGAATCAAAATGAGGAATATATATTCACTTAACCCAATTCCCCAAATTCCACATGAATTTTATAATAGAAATTGGGGCATTTACCCAATTTAACTTTAGTGCTTCAAATCTCTGTCATGGATGCACTGTGACTTGAAATTCGACCACTTTCGAATTTAATTTGCTGCGAAAAATGCTTCAACATGATGTTAACTTGGCGCATACAGGCTCAGTGTTGTAAATTGGGATCTGATACCATATTCTAAGATCCCCAGCCACCCAGGTTGGGCCATGCTACTACTTAACCTGTTATGTTAATGCTCTAATACCATATTGTTAGCAATTCTACTTAAATTTCTCTGACACAACTCTGTCATTAATTTAAAACATATATAAAATTTGCAATGCATAATTACGTACATTTTCTTAACAAATTTATACACAATTCATGACAGAATTATACATACAACATAAATAACATAAACCCATGACAACAATTGCATAAATATAACTGCAAACATGATTTAACACACAACTGGCACTTATCTTTTGAAATAAAAGACACCAACTACGAGAAAACCTTCCATGTTCCTCCCAGCCTTAGACCGCAATGTTCATAAATCTCAACAGTGGGTCACCCCCAAGCTGGGGCTAAACTCCACTTGGGCAAGGGTTCCCAACCAGGCTAAAGTATCTCACTCTACAGGAACTCGATCATAGGTAGTTGATCCACAAGTGACTCAATTGCATAAAACTCTGTCACAGATGTCGATTCGCACTATCATCCTATAGTCTCTCATTCCTCACATTCCTGTCCCAACCCAAGAAGTGTGCCCCTTCTCTGCTCAACAGTCCCTCGGTTGCCTCACTTCCCTTCTAGGGCTTCAACAACAGGCTGGACTTGAAGTATCAGAGCCCTACCACTGTAGTTTGAAACCTTAGGAAATAATTCCCAACCATTCTCTCACCTAGAGAAAATGCAATCTTCCATGGGCCTGACAACCTACCTCTTCAATTCAACGTTCCATAGGCCTGTGAACCTGCCTCTTCAATTTATCTCTCCAAGCTAAGTCATACACAGGTATCTACAATAATATTCAACATACTAATCATAGTAATCATCAGGCTCATTACAACCACTAACTGGTTCTCTCGCTGAAAATTTTTGTTAAAGAACCGTCTCCCCCGATGGCAGAACAGTCGGCTTAATTACCCCTTGCCATGGTCTCCATCCCCTAGATTCTTCCCGCGTGAATGGACTAAGTCTGAATAATTTGACTGCATGTTCCCAACTCGACACATGTTGGGTTGAGAACTGCCTTATGTCAACATGTCCCCAACTTGACACTTGTCATGTTGAGAACTGCTTTTATCCACTTGTCCCCTCCCCATGACATAGGATATAATATTATATCCTTACTTTACACTTTTTAAGAAATATTAATAAAATATTCCTTTTTGGCTTTAAGCCCCTTTAACCCAACCCCCTTGACCTCAATTAGTGGAGTTTAAGCCCCTCGAACTCTTTTACGTGGTCGGTCTGCCACAAGGATGCATTTTCATTAATTTGCAGGTGATTACATTTACATCTCAATACAGAAGTACTGATATTTTACATACAGGCTCACCAGCCTAAAAATACACAGTTCACACACTTAAAACTAGTGCGCGTGAAACTTCTGGCCTGTGCACACTCTTTCCTTAGTGCGCCAACCTCACGCCCTTTCACAAGTGCGCATTACATTATGACTTATATACAAAATGGTTCTTCTTCCCTTCAAAAACCCGTGCACTAAACCAATGTGCGCTAAATCCAGGATTGCACGCCTTTTTCCTTCAACGCTCAATCTTTTCGCACTAACACTTGTGTGTGTTGCATTCCTTAAGATATTTCACTTTCAGTGCGCTATGCCTATGTACCTACATAGATGTGTGTCAAGACATAAAACTGTGCGTTGTATCATTTTACCACTGCGAGCATTCTTTTGATGTGAGTTCCTCACGCACTTAGCTTAATGCATGTAGAACCAAACCCACAAACTTGTTACTTCAGCTCACCAAATTATAATTAATGTACAATTACATTGATATTTACACTTGGGGATCTTCCTAGGGGTGTTACATATCAGGTTTCTTGCCAAACCCTAAATGTGTATCACAGTTGGAAGGGTTCTTTTCCTCCCATCCTACAGTATTAGTCAAACTCTTCCTCGTTTGACAATTTTGGTTGTTGAGTCATCCCCCAAGAACACATCACCTCCATCATATCATTCATACTCATAGAACCATTCTCTATGTGGTATCATATGATAGGATGCTCTTGAATCGATCAACCAAGCACCTTGATACGACAATGTACTGGTCGATGCCAGGTACACATGACCTCCCTTTTCCGAGGTTGTCTTTCTCTCAGTCGATTGCTTCTTGTCGAATCTTGTAATGACTTCCATCTCCCTCAACTTGCAGTCATTTTTTTAATGCCCAACTTTACCGCATTTCCAGCATCTTCTTGTCGACTGAACTGGGGATTTAGATCTACCCTTCAGCTTAGAATTTCTACCGGAGAATTTGCCTTTATCTCTTTCAATCGGTCGACCTCTCACCACTAAAGCATCTTTGCTCGATCCTTCCATGTTCTTTATTCTCATTTCTTCTGACAGTAGAGAAGCAACCAAATCTTCTAGAACTAGTGTGGTTGTATTACTCCCTATAGCCATGACTAAGCTATCCTAGGGTTCTGGAAAAGAACATAGTAGGCTTATACACTTCTCCTCCTTGGTGATTTTAATATCCACAGATGATAACTGGATTAAAATGATATTAAATGCATTTAGATTCTCAGTCACTGAACCATCATCACTCAGCCTCAGAAGATACAATTTCTTTCTAAGAAACGACTTATTTACCAAAGATTTTGAATGGTACAAGTTTCCTAGATTGTCCCACAGTTTATCGGCTAAATCGTCACCTGAGACATTCAATAGTACCGAATTTGTAAGAAAAAGTTGAATCATACTTCTTTCTCATCTTTCGAGTTTCTCCAATTCTTTCGTTGACATGTTTGTCGAATAGGTACCTGCACATACCATTGTCTATTGTTCTCGATCTATAAGAAGATATTCCATTTTAAGCTTCCAAAGCTCAAAATTATGGCCATTGAATTTTTCTATCTCTATTCTTGAACTTCTCGCCATTCTTTACCATGATCTTTAACACAATTTATGACTTACAACTCTTACTGTACCTAGGGTTTAGCTCTCAGATTCAAGATTGGTAAATCAATATCTGATACACACATCAAATCTTTGATACCACTTGTTAGAAATTAACTTTTCTCTGATACCACTTGTCAGGAAATTAGATACACTTCCACACTAAACCTAACAGAAGAGAAGAAGAATTTAATCAAGAACGCAATGACAAAGCAATCACACAGTACATAGATATTTTATCCAAGAAACCCAAACAGGGAAAACCAACACTCCTTGAGTGTTCTACTCTCGTGTTATCTTATTCAATCTGAATAAAAGGTTACGTGTCTAACCTTGGTCTACACCTAAGACACAATTGACATCATACCCTCTTGCATGTGCAAGAACAACCCTTTATCCAATCTGACTTACATCTGCATGAACAACAACGTCTAAATTACATACTCTTGGCAATTAGCCATTCATCATCTAAAGATGCAATATTAGCCTATACGACCTTACAACACGCCTCTTTATAGGCTTTACAAAAGGAAAACCCTAAAGAAATTGTGCCCAAAAACAATTACAGATCCATGCAGTTCATTAGCTACAAATCCTGTGAATCTCGGGATTTTGTTACATTCGACTCCAAGTCGAATCACCAATCGACTACCAGTCAGCCTTCATTCGGTCTTCATTTGGTCGCCACACGCCCGTCTGTCGACCTCTTTTCGGTTGATCTCTTCGACTTGTTGCCGAACCGCCTCAACCTTCAACTTCGACTTTACCCAATCGACTAACCTCGAACTTTGACTTGTTGTTGATCTACCTCGACCCT
Organism: Picea glauca; assembly: GCA_000966675.3. Classification (NCBI taxonomy): domain Eukaryota; kingdom Viridiplantae; phylum Streptophyta; class Pinopsida; order Pinales; family Pinaceae; genus Picea; species Picea glauca. The sequence continues at coordinate 510,132 of JZKD02S1815937.1, forward strand.
TGACCTTTTGTTGATCCACCACAACTTCAACCGTTAATCGATCCACCTCGACTATAATTTCACTACAAAGAATATAACAACCCAACAACTAGTTGGCATGTGGGAGTTCATTTGAAGCGTGCTTTGAATTGAAATGAGATTCCTTAGAAACGTGTTGATGGGCGAAAGTGACTGTCCATCAACTGGAAGAACGAGTCTGGTCTAGGGTTGTCTAAATAGCCCAAGCCGTTTGGTGTAACTCATTCTGATGGGTTTAATGGCTCCATTGGCCAATCTAAGAGTCCTAAAAGAAACAAAAGAAAGAAATGAAATAGCTAACTAATTACTAATAATTACATATGTATGTACATACATATGGTGTAATTGTTATAGATATATTTAAATAGAAGATTTGCTTATCTTACTTATGTACATGATATACAAACTGCAAGTTTTAATCTAAACTTACGAAATTCAATGTGAAAAAATATTGCTTCGAGGAAGCAGATAAAGAAAGAACATAAAAATATTTTTTCGTTTTTCCTTTATAAATCTAAATTAACATGAAAAAATACTATGAAATAGAAACGTATGGATAGTCAAAAGTTGAAACATACATTCGGGTTTCAGTGATAAACAAATGACATAAAAATGTAAATGAGCTAACCTGTTAGTGAATTAGTGATGTGTATCCAAGCACCTTCATGATTAGAGAACATCCAACTACCATGTCCAAGAGGGAAACCTACAATGAACCTTAAGACTATTCTAAATAAATTCAGAACAATGTGTTGGCAATTTGGGTGTTAATGACTGAAGTGGAAACACCAACATAAACCTGCAACCTTATAATTATACATACTTACTATAAGATAAATCTGAAAGTAACCTGTACACTTCGTTTTTCAATTAAAATTGAAAGATAAAATCTTGTCGTTTTAACTGAAAATATGATCACAACATTTATATTTTGAGAAGCAAATTGTAGATGGTATTTATAATATAATATCATGCACATCACAGATCATTTAATCTAAAGATATCATATCTATACATGTATCAGGATAGACAAAACATAAATGATAACATTATAAACAAAAGGCTAAAGCCAAAATGTGTAAAATGTTATTTCATTAAGTTCTGTAATCACACGTCCATCTCTTGCTCCCAGCCAAGATGATCTCTATTACAAAATATTGTGTATTTAAAGAGTTCAGGTAAACTAAGCATCCTATCTCATAAGATAGGATCATATCTCAAAAGGATCTCAAAATTACAAAAATAGAGGGTCTAAAAAAGCCACTCAATATCAAACCATATCTTCGAAATTACACAAGTTTTTCTTTGATTTACATAATAAACCAAAAGAGGTGACTAATCAACTAAGTCCAGCAATACTCCATCTTATGAGATCACCACAAGATACATCATATCCTAAAAGCAAAACGAAATGTGCAAATTAGATATTTATTTAACTAACAATTTCCAAATTTTTATATGAGAAATTTGACTTGGCTACAGAATCTCACGATTCTATAGCCAGTCCTATTATTGACAACAGAAATCTAAATCACTCTATATTAATTAAAAAAATAACAATAAAACACAAAAAAAATAACAAAAATAATATTACCATTCAACTGAAAATCAAATTCGAATCACAAAAATTCAGAGTTGATCACAACCTCGATACTATCGATGTTTTTTATTATGATATTGCCAGTCCTTTTCAAGCATTTTCCTTGCCTTTGTGCATTGATCTTGAGCTCGTGGTTTTCAATTGTCAATGAGCGGTTTTGAGCCGTAAGAGCCTTGATCTCTTTTTGAAGGACATGAATGTTTGTGTAATACAGACCGATCCAGTGTAAACACACTTCACAATTTATAGTAGGGGCGAATGGTTGAGCAAGCGCATGATTGTGTGTTAAAACACTTCCACTATCCATTGTCGACTTTTGACCAAATTTAATTCCTGGAAAATCCTTGTTGTACTTCAAACACGGTGGTAAGTTATTCACATAATCGAAAGCCTGGCTGAGATCCAGTTTAGAGTAATTTGGGTCTTTAGCTGCCAGAAATTTTTCAATCTCAGAATCAGAGCTCTCATGGACCTCGATCGATTCAATAGAGCTCACATGAGCTTTTGATCTATTCTGTAGGCTCCTAGAAATTAGTCTCCCAGGCCTCTTGTTATTAAACCCTCACATGTCTCAATTTTTCTTTGACTGCTTGGAAGGGTTTACACTGGTGGATTTGATGTTAAGGCTAGGGTCGGTGACTTGCTCACACTCAGGTGTTTCAACAGGCTTGGAGCCGACGTCTTGCTGTTCACACACAGACTGATCAGGCGTAGCCCTTTCATAAGGGTTTTCACATAAGAAAACTGACCTATCACTGGAGGGAAAGAGATACTCTTCTAGCATAGGTTTATCAACCACCGGAGTGTCCACAGGGTTTATTGTAAAAAAGCCATTGTGAGTCACGAAAGCATCCCAATCATCATTAAGTAGTTTCAGATGATGAACTATCAACAACTTAATTAACCCATGATGAAACAAGATGGAATCCAATTTGTGCCTTTTATATTTGTTTGACATCTTATATAAACTTCTTAATAAGTAAAAAGGCATGTTTAACTGGAAACCGATAAAATGCATTAGCAGTCTTATGTGATACAGGAAGACGAGGCCGTAGCGACCTTCACAAGTAACAAAGTTCCTTAACACAACCAGTAACCCATGCCATCTAATTTTCAACAGAGAAACCGACATACCTTTGTCGCAGCATTGAATTTTTCAGGAGGTGAAGAACAAAATCCATGGTACCTCTTCCAGCTTTGAATTTTTAAACCATTTTTGGACGGTAAGGAGAAGACCTGTTGCCTCACTTAGGAATTCCTCGATGATTTCCAATTGAATGTCGCCCACTTTAGCTCTATACCCATCGAATGTGAGGGTGAACTCTTGGGCTGCTTGTAAGTTATAACCTTGAAAATTCTCAAGAAACACAACCCAACCCTAATTTTTAAGGTCTTCTCTCACATCATCACACAGTAGCAAAGTCTGGGGGCCATTTGGCTCAATCCGAACGACCGGGGCCATGAGGGTTTGAAAAAACAGTCACAAGACAACCATAACTCACTGTCAGCATAAGGGGTAGCATAAACAGAGGAAGGCCAAAGAAAATAACAAAGGAATAAAACCCACAGTTACCCTAGCGCGGCCAAAATGAGAGAATAAGGGGTTTCAAGCCATGAAAATCGGGTCTTTCAGATAATGAATGCTTTGAGTACAGGGCATGAGTGAAAACCTTAGTTTGTAATGAGGGAGTTGTCGGTTCAAAATGACAACTGAAGCGAAGTACGGGGTACGTCCCATGAGTGTTTGATGTTCATCAAACGTAGTGGGTGAAATCGAGCTACTAAGGTTAGGAGAGGATGTTTTTTACAAGCTAAAAGCATATCGAAATTTAAAACCAAAGTCGACTTACCCTGAATTTTAAATGAAACGCATGTATAGTCTATTTTCCAATCGATTCTTGGTATACAAAGTATCCAAGATATAACTTTCAATCTGAGGACAACTTAAAATAAGTGTTTCATTTATATATTATGAGTTTAAAGCAAAACAACATTTAGTAGAAGAGGTTTAAACACATTGAACCTTTCAGAACCAAGCTTTATTTTTTAAATTGAAATACGATTTGATGTTTTAATGCTTCATTCATGCTTTCAATCATGAATGAAGTATAAAAACGCAAAAAATAAAAATAATAGGAATAATCAAAACATCATTTTTATAATCTAAAAGTCACCTTCAAATAGCAATATTTACATGATGAAGCGTAGGCAACTACAGGAATTGTTATCTGTCACTTTAAAAGGCAAAAAGCATGTAGGGATGCCAACAAAACGCCAGTTCACTTATACTCTAACTTGATCTAGTGTTCCAATGCTCCATTTAGATCCACTTTTGTCCACTTTTTAGATGTTATTGCCTCAATTATGTTCTTGTAGATCTTAGGATTTTCTTGTACCTTAAAACTCCCTCCCCTTTCAACTTGAATTCATGGGATCATATATGTTAGACTCTGAGTACCTAGACAATCACAAAGTCCAAGATGACCTTCTTATGAGTTTTCATCCTTATATACAAATGAGATGATGTCATTATCCACTGATGAGTTGTCAATGATATCTAGATCTATAGGTGGTCAAATACATGTACTATATACTAACATCATGAGATGAATACATGTGTTGAATATGACTTAAAGTTTTTTCTACCAAGTTCTTGTGTCTTGTTTGTGTTTTATTTCTTAACAATATAAATTTAATTTATCATGGTTAAGATTTACATTAATTGACCTATAAAGTACTTTGACTAGGTGATTCACTATGAAGGCTCATCAATGACTCAAAGCAAGAGAGGTCGTTCATTTGGAGGAAAGACTTTGAACCCAAATGATAAGGATTAGAAAGACCTCACAACCTATTGTAACACAAATTAAAGGCCTAACAAACTAATATTGTAGGAAGAAAAGACTATATAAATTACTATTCTAAAAATAAATTATCATAAATAATAAAAAAACGAACAACTTACTTTTGTAAACAATTAATAATCTAAGCATATATCTATATGCTAAGAAATCAAGATACTATGCAACTTGTAGAAATGAACCTTGAAAGCCAAAGTTCCAAAGATTGTTGATGATGCCATGATACTGAGAAATCTCATCTACATATATAGAGACACTCTACATTATAAGCTCAATAAGAGTAACCTATAAATGATAAGCTCACAATATATTATCAAAGAATTTGTAGACCACCATGATAAAATATATAAGGCACAAAACTTCTTAGAAAAATTCACTTAAGTAATAAACAAAAAGTTATATTTAATAAAATATGAATATGAAAAACTATTATAATAATAATAATATTTCATTAAAAATAAGAACAATAACTTAATTATTTTATAGATTTTTACAAATTTAATATCTATAAGAAGTTTAAAGATAAAAAAGTAAGAATCATTATTTTAAAATATTAATGGATTGTACCATTATATTTAGAAAGAGTTTAGATTTTTTTTATTATGATATGTATTATTTTAAGAAGTTTTTTCCTAAATTTTAACCATTAAATTGTTATGAGGAGAGAGTTTCTTGTCCCACAAACATAAATTAATAAGTAACTAGCTATAGAGCATTAAATGCTCTACCCTAAAATGTACAACATTTAATGCTCTAGGTATTTAGTGATAGCATTTCAAAACCTATGTTGGCTCAAAGCATGTAATGCTTTAGGTACATAGGTACATAGTATTCTCCTTTCAAAACCTATGTTGTATCTACAATCAAGCTTGGAATTTCAAGTTAGTCTTATCTGTCAAATGAAAAATTGTTGTTTTCATTTGATGTTATATGTAAAAACATGTTACCAAAATGCAAAACTATATCTATATTATATTAATCAAAACATATATAGAAAAAAAATATAACTTATTACCATTTTATTACTTGGATAATAAAGATTAATAAGTAATAGGATAGTATAACATTTTTCATTGAAAATAATGAAGTGGAAATGAAATTAATTAATCCAATCCTCTTTAATAATAGTTGCAAAAATAATGTTAATTTAAATTTGGTTGTTCAAAGATCATATACCATTTAGTTGTTATTGGAACCATTGAAAAATTGAACCTGCAATCATCAACATATAAACCTTGTAAAGTAAGAAGCATCCCTACAAAATTATTTTACTATATTAACACATTGTTTTTCTAATACATAAAACTATTTTTCTTAATTAAAAGAAGAGATAAGATTTCTGGAAAATCAAAAGAATTATGTGTAGATGCAAGGAAAAAACAAAAAAATCTCATATTTACAACCTTAAAAATCATAATTTATAAAGTTTGAAGCTTCTAGAGCTTTTTGTACATTTCTCTTTTTCTTTTGAGCACTCATTGAGATGGAAAAAATAAATAAATAAATAAGCCTTTACCTATGGAGAAACATAGCCTATAATACAAGGAAATGCCATAAGGAAGACTAAATGTCATTTTCCCATTAAACAGAATTTTCAAATTTTTAACAATTTTTGGCACTACATCTTTATAAAGTTCCATCACATTTTTTTTCTAATTTGTCTTCAATAGTGATGTATAAATAAAACCTTTAGTTTTGACATTTTTCTAATTTGCCTTCAATAATGATATATAAGTAGCACCTTTAGTTTTGGCATTTCCATAAACAAGTTTCAATTTCTAACTTTACATAACCTCAAAATACCTTGATTTCCTCTTTCAAATATTTAAAATGCAAAACTCTATAAAAATATTCAGAAATAAACTTTTGAGAAAACACCTAACTTACCAATAGTTTTTAATTAAAGTGAAAACTTTATTATTATATCATAAGTCTAAAACTATTAAGTGGTAATATAAATATCATACAACCATTTTCCATAAAAAGTCAACTTAATTCAATTAAACTAACTTAATTTAATTAAAAAAAGCAGTGGAGATTTCCATTAAATAACTTCAACTAACTAACTTACTTCAACTAAAATACAAAATAAAAATATCTAATATATATATAAGGTAGGTTTAATTATTTAACTGGTAAAATTTATAGAAATATACATATTTTATCCAGTCTGAATTTGAATTTATGATTTTTCAAAAAAAATCACAACACATGTTTTTAACCATTAAACACAATAAAACGGTATACAAAACCTAAAAAACTCTGACGAATAACTACATTACCATTACGTTTTGAAAGTTTTACAGACGTAACTGTGCATAAGAGGCCTTTGCAATTTACAAACGTGCAAAAAATTCAAGAAGTCTTTCCGGGTCACAGACCTACACGTTTGACTCTGAAACTGGTAGACATGGCAGAGAAACTGTGTGCATAAGAGACCCTTGGAAGAGGGTAATTATCCACGGCCGCTCTTTTGTGATGCTGGGACCTGTTCCCTTCTCCTGTACTCATGAGCACTGGTCTGCATTTTCAGACAACAAAGAATTTTGCCTTCAGAATGGTCAGGTCAGCTTGGTGTCGCCTAAGATAGGGCACTATTACCTTGGTCAATGAGGAGTCACTGAAGCTTCTCACAGATGTTTCACAGATCAGTACTAAGCTTTTTATCCAGGTCACTATCTTGTTTTCCAGTGCCCCCACATTCTCTTTCTCGGGCTTTGAATAGAGCTCCAGCTTGAGATCGATGTTCTGCAGACTAACAATCACTTGATCTGACTTGCCTCTATTTAGTTCCAATTCCTTTGCAGTGTTGTTTCTACTGGATTTGATTGATTTTTAGACTGCTTGTAGGTGAGTATCAACCTCCCACTGGCCACCTATTTCCTCTTGAATTTTCTCCAGAGTGAACAAAGAGGAAATCTTTTGTTTCATCCCTCTCTACGCAGAAAGAGGGCTGGTTTCCATTGCACTTCTCAATCATATGTTGTTCCTGGGTGGTTCCTTCCTCCGAGAATGAAAATGGCCCATATTGCTTTGGTTCCCAAAATGGTGGAATAAGCTATGGCGAATCATCTATCTCTGTTCCTGACTGACAGTCTCATCTTATATGTGGAATATCTAACTTCTCTTGAAACATGAACTGGCATGAACTTCTCTTACACTGTATTCTTTCTTTAGTTGTATAACAAGTCACATGGAGATTTCAAACAACTCTGCCTTCGATGCAGCTGATTTCCCAGCACTTGTGTAGACCCCATATATATTTATGCAACATAAACTTTTATTACTTTTGTGTTTCTTCTCAAAAAGGAAACAGAATTTGGAAGAAGGAAACCCATTAAGAATGATACTAACTTTGCCATAGAATATTTAACACATAATTGCAAGCCCAGAAAACAAGAAGAGAATGATGAATAGGCCCCCATATATATTTATGCAACATAAACTTTTATTACTTTTGTGTTTCTTCTCAAAAAGGAAACAGAATTTGGAAGAAGGAAAGCCATTAAGAATGATACTAACTTTGCCATAGAATATTTAACACATAATTGCAAGCCCAGAAAACAAGAAGAGAATGATGAAATGTCTATAAAACCTATTGTTGTTTTCCTCATTAGTATGTTGAGAGCTATTCCTCTATAATAATTTAGAACATTTTTTTGTGCACAAATAGAATTCGTAATTTCATTAAAATAAAAAACTAAATTACATTCTCTATATGAGCCAGAACTCTCTAATTGAGTCTTCATCACACATCTCATACTTATCAAAACCAAAACAAATCATACAAGGTTCATATTTGACATCATTCCAGTATGAAAGTGGGATTTTCTCTGTTCTTATCTCTAAATCATTAACCCCTAACTCATGTAAATCTAAATCATTAACCCCTGTAAAAATATATTGTCATTGTAAGAATGATGGCAAGACCAAAATTTTTTGTCATTGTTAACTTTACAAACTAAAATGTAGAAGAACTTTGGTCATTTGATGCAGAGGCATTATTCCTTGTTGCAATTGCATTTGTATTGCTAAGCAACTTGGATATGCTTTTTCTCAATCCTCTAGAAGCAACTACATTTGGCACCAAATCCTCTCTGATACTCTCCAACATCCTTACCACAACTCTCATAGTTGGTTTTTCTTCTGGTGAATGTTTTGAACAAAGCAAACCAAGACGTACCCAAGATAGTAAGCATTTGTATACATTATTTTTTTCAAATTCATCTCCAACTACCTCACTAAAAAGACCACTCTCAATTACCTCATTCACCTTGCTTGGGTATGTAAAGTTTACCCAATTGTGCAAGTTTAGGAATCCAACAAACATGCGACTAGTTGGTTGTTTTCTGGTGAGTATTTCCAATAACATAATGCCATAGCTATAAACATCTCCCTGGGTATCAACCGTTCCACTCGATCCATATTCTGTAGGAAAGACAACCTTCATTAAATTTTACTCAATCAATCGATACAAATATTGCTAATAAGAGAATAAAAATGAAAGGGGTGTTTAAAAAAAACATACCTGGGGCAATGTAGCCAATAGATCCTCTTAAACCAAGGGATGAAGCATGCAAATTAGTAGAGCTTTCACCAATTAATCTTGCAATACCAAAATCTGTTGACTGTTACATGGCCTAACATATGCTCATCCAAAAGTACATTGCTAGGTTTTAAATCACAATGCACTACTTGCACAAAAGAATCATGATGAAGATATTCCATGGCATGGGCCACATCTATGACAATGTCTAATCATGTTTTTAATGGCAATTCACACACATCCTCACCATTGTTTTCATCTCTATTAGGATATAGATGCTTGTCTAATCTCCCATTAGACATAAACTCGAACACTAAACCTTTGAAATGGAGGTTGGAACACGAGGTTATGATTTTCACCAGATTTTGATGTCGAACCTTTTGCAAGACATTGCATTCTGCTTTAAAACTTTTCTCACCTTGGTCATTTTGCAACTGGAGAACCTTCACAGCAAAAAGTGTGCCATCATTCAAAATTCCTTTATAGACTAAGTCAAAACTACTTGTTCCCAATAAGTTGGCTTTGGCAAATCCATTAGTCGCTATGTGAAGCTCTTGATATGAGATCCTTTGGCGCTCTAACTTTTGGAAAATAGCTCTTGAGACACGAATGTTTTGTATATTCATATTCCTTCTCCATAAGAATATTAAAACTAGACAACTTAGTATAAAAGAAATAGCTCCACTCACTAGCAATGATACTCTTTTCACAATTGAAGGATGACCTCTTGGTGTTGGACAAGGAGATACATGGAATACTTGTGGTCCACAAAGGTTAGGATTTCCATTTAAGGACATGACAATTGATTGATTTGCAGAAATTCCTCCTTTTGGAATTTCCCCCGTGAGTTTGTTAAAAGATAAATTCAAATATTGAAGCATTTTCAATTTGTTGAGAGTAATTGGTATTGTCCCTGATAAGAAGTTGGAAGAGAGATCTAGGCTCATAAGACTTTGTAATTTTTCAAGTGAATCTGGAATAGAGCCTTGGAAGGAATTTCGAGATAAATTCAATGAAAATAGTTCTACGCAACTTCCAAGTGTAGATGGAATGACTCCACTCAAGTGATTAGCAGAAATATCTATAGCTTGAGCCATTGCAATTTTACCAATCTCCTTGGGCAATGAGCCTTCTAATAAATTCCAAGACAGATTCAAATACAATATTAGATTAGGAAGGTCAACAATTTCGTGTGGTATGCTTCCAATGAGCATATTGTGTGACAAGTCGAGCAATTCCAAATTTGTACAGTTTCCTAAGTTGGAAGGTATGCTTCCTGATAATTGGTTGTGATGAAGGAGGATAAATCTTAGTTGTTTAAGGGGTGCAAGGGAATTGGTAATCTTCCCAAAGAGCATGTTTTTGCCGATGTCCAAGAGACCGAGTCGTTTTAACAGTTCAAATTCATTAGGTATGTCTCCTTGTAATTTGTTGTTTCCTAAATCTAATCTTTCTAAATTTTTAAGGTTTCTTAAAGATGGAATGCTACCATTTAAAGAATTTCCAGATAAATTTAAATAGGTTAAGCTGCTAAGATTGCCTATATGTGGAGGGATGTTTCCTTCTATCAAGTTGTTTGCTAATGTTAAGAGAGATAAATTGGTAGAAATTTTTCCTATAGCAAGGGGTAAGAATCCAGCTAGTTTATTGTCTGTCAAGTCTAGTTCATTTAGGTGGGAACAATTGGTAAGGGCTATAAGAAAATGCATGGTTATAGAATTGGCACTACCAAGCTGATTAGACTGCAAGTCTAATGTTTCAAGGAGGGATATCTTACCCAATTCTGTTGGCACACTCCCACTCAACATGTTGTCGTTTAGGAGGAGTGTTGTAAGTTTTGAACAATTTCCAATGGAATTTGGTATGTTTCCACTAAGTTGATTTCCCCATAAATAGAGCTCACTCAAGTTAACCATATTTGTCAAAGAAGAGGGAATGGTGCCTGATAATTCATTCTCAAAAAGGTAAAGCGTTTGGAGACTAGTGAGTCGACCCAATTCTTGTGGCATACTCCCTGTGAGGCTATTAAAGCAAATTTCTAAGTCAACCAAAGTGGAGATATTTGACAAAGAAGCGGGAATGGTGCCTGATAATTCATTTTCAGAAAGGTAAAGCGTTTGGAGACTAGTGAGTCGACCCAATTCTTGTGGCATACTCCCTGTGAGGTTGTTTGTGTAAATTTCTAAGTCAACCAAAGTGGAGATATTTGACAAAGAAGCAGGAATGGTGCTTGATAATTCATTCTCAAAAAGGTAAAGCGTTTGGAGACTAGTGAGTCGACCCAATTCTTGTGGCATACTCCCTGTGAGGTTGTTTCTGCAAATTTCTAAGTCAACCAAAGTGGAGATACTTGACAAAGAAGCGGGAATGGTGCTTGATAATTCATTCTCATAAAGGTAAAGCGTTTGGAGACTAGTGAGTCGACCCAATTCTTGTGGCATACTCCCTGTGAGGCTGTTTGTGCTCATTTCTAAGTCAACCAAAGTGGAGATATTTGACAAAGAAGTGGGAATAAAACATGATAATTCATTGTCATAGAGGTAAAGCGTTTGGAGATTAGTGAGGCAGCCCAATTCTTGTGGCACACTTCCTGTGAGTTTGTTTCTGTAAATTCCCAATTCAATCAAAGTGGAGATATTTGAAAAAAAAAAGGGGAAATTTTGATTGTGAATTCACAACATAACACTAGTGAGACATTTTTTTGCAATCTCTAAAATAATCAAAATCTAGAGGCTTCCAAAGGAAGACGAATGGTACCTGTGAGGTTGTTTACTTCTAAGAAAAGTTGTTGCAGATGTGTTAGGGAACCCAACTTCTGGGGAATACTTCCAGTGAGATTGTTGTAGGAGAGCGCCAACTGAGCCAATTTTGTGCAATTTCCCAGATCACTGGGAATGCTTCCCTCCAATTGATTGTCGCCCAACCTAAGCTCCCTCAAACGAAAAAGGCGTCCAAACTGTGTTGGGATATAAACGTGGAGCGCATTGCCAGAAAGATCAAGCATATGGAGAAAGGACAAATTGGCAAGGGAAGGAGAGGTGGTGTCGTGCAGTTCCATGTCAGCGAGGTTTGAGGGAGACCACTCTGTCCAGGTGACGGCAGTCCAGTTGCAGAATGGGACTGCAGGACTCCAATCAACCATGGAACCATGAGGATCGATGGTTATTTCGTTCTTGAAAGCCAAGAGCGATTGTCGGTCATTATGAAAAATGGAATGCGTAGAGGAGGGAAAAATGGAGAGGAAAAAGAGTAAATGGAAACAGAGGAACGACATGGTGCTTTAAATACAGAGAGATTGCAAATGGAGAGGAACGACATGGTTCTTGGAATGCGTAGAGGAGGAGGGAGGGAAAATGGAGATGAAAAAGAGAAAATGGAGAGGAAAAGAAAAATAGAGGAACGACATGGTGCTTGAAATACAAAGAGCTTGCAACGTCTTCTCGAGATTATTTAAAACTGAGAGAGCAGAGAGGATAAGTGCAGTGCTATCTATGTGAAGGTTCTCACGACTATTTATAAACAGAAAGAGAGAAAGGGGTGTAATTATTTACAAAGAACAGAAAGTTTAGGCGTGGTGAAGACGGTGCAGAGGCATACGGAGAACAAAAAGTTTGGGCGTGGTGGGTGTAAGTTGGACTATGAACGGTTGAGCGTAGTAAAGACGGAGCGGAGGTGTAATTACTCGTCCGCTCGTCAACATCAACAGAAAAGCCAAGATATGTTATGGCGTACATGCAGAGCAGAAGTCAGAAGTCAAGATGATGGAGCCCTCGAAATGGAGTATGCATGGTTTAGCGAGACTCCAGCGTGGGCATGGTGAATACTGATAGCTGTTCAATATAAAAGTTAAATATGTTAATTCTACAAAGGTATACATATCCTATTCTTTTGGATTTGAAGGAGGAACAAAGAAATATATCTCCATCATAAAAAAGATAATAAAAATGGAGTATGCACGGTTTAGCGAGACTCGAAAGTTTGGGCGTGGTGGTGGTGTAAATATTCATTCGCTGGTCAACACAAAAGCCAAATATGTCAAGTCTACAAAGGTATACATACCCTACTCCTTTCGATTTGAACTTGTGATCTCTTAGGAGGAAATACATGTTCTTAATCATTAGGCCCACTCAAATTGTACATTGTGTTTACAATCCACAATTGATTATTATTTTTCATTTATATATTTATTTAGATAATTTATATTTATTTTTCATATATTTATATTTAAATGTATTTTTTGACATAATTATATTATGTTTTAGTGGACATTAATCATCATCATCATTATCATAATTGATATCTATTTTTTCTATTTATATATCAAAAGAGAAAAATAATAAATTGTGTCGGGTTTCCATGTCACGTCACGAGATCCATGATCCTTGACCTTCCATATACTAAAAACGTTCTGACTCGTCCCTTCAGTTCCATTTGAGGGATATAAATTGAGCCATACCCAAGCCGTGGAGAAGAGGAGAATTCAACTTTTGAGAGCAAAGAAAATATTCACTTCACATTGAGTCTGCATCTCTTTATCCTTTAAAGTATGAACTTGTTGTTCATCCCCCAAGCTCTTCATTCTTTGATGGATAACCTCATTGTCTCATTTATATGAGCTTGCTTTTGGTGGAGGATTGAAGTGGTGGCGACCTAGCCGAAAGGGACTTGGTTTCTCGGTTCCAAGATGTACCGACACAAAAGTTTGTCACCTATACACTTCTATTGATTATTTTAATAGAAATACTATTTTTTCGTCAAATTGATATCTTGCAAATATTTGAATTATTATTCCATGGGCATATTTGTCATGTATGTTAATGGATTATGCTATTTTATGTGCTAACATTATATATTATCACCATATGATTGTGTATCTTGGTTGTTGAGGACAAGTCGCAGGTATAAAACTTTGAATTGTGTGCTCAACGATGGTCTTCATCGAATGTCCAGACGAGGTAGACTCTTGATCTTGTCTTATTAGCATTTTCATTTATATAGCATACTTGAGATTAGAGTTGATTTTTGCGTGTCATTCCGTCTAGTGTAGTTTACCCCATGCCATAGAGAGATTTTCCTCATAACATAGGGAGGATAACAATCATTTCCCTCAACCACTCAAACTAATCTCAATTAACATAACCCCCCACTTATAAAATAAAGATTCCTTAAATAACTTATTATATAAATATCAAAATTTTCAATTATTTAATTCTTATCTTAAAAAATTAATTTTAATATTCTGATTAGCATTAGAATATTTATTTAAATTTCCATTAATTAAACAACCTTTACTATTTCTTTATATATTGTACACTTTATTGTTGATGTGCAAACCACTATCTATTCTAAACTCTATTATTCATTCTTATCATTTTTTAATGCACTTCATAATGATATTATTTAGCATTCAAACAATATTCGTATGCTATTTAGGATGGTAGGGACCTTATAAAATTGCATTTGGAAAATTAACATAAATATTAGGCCAATGAAAATATAGCATTTATATTTTATTATTTTTATATTAAATATTTTATTATAATTTTTTTCCCTTTGGAAATAGTGGTTTGGACCTGTATGTTTCCTATGCCCATCTTTGTCACCATAAAATCCATTTACATAGTTGGCTCATGCAACGATTAAGTGGCCCCTTCCTGCTCCATATAAAAATTTAAGTGCTTATTAATGACATCCATTAGGATTAAGGATGGCTCATTTAATCTATCTAGAATATGTCGATTCATAACAATGTCGTGACCATTCACTATAAATAGAATGATACCACTAAACGTTCCTTGAAATTTTGTCTCAAAAATCGTATGCTCCTTGATAAAATTTCTATGGAATCTATCTTTGTTGATGAATAGGTTAATGTGACACTTACAAAAGGCATCCATTGTATTATTGAATCTATCTTTGTTGATGAATAGGTTAATGGAATCTATCTTTGTCGATGAATAGGTTAATGTGACATTTACTATAGATGGATGAATATGTTAATGGAATCTATCTTTGTTGATGAATAAGTTAATGTGACATTTATAATAGGTTAATAGAATCTATTTGTGTTGATGAATATGTTAATGGAATCTATCTTTGTTAATGAATAGGTTAATGTGACACTTACGATAGGTTGATGAATATGTTAATGGAATCTATCTTTATTGATGAATAGATTAATGGAATTTATCTTTGTTGATTAATAGGTTAATATGACATTTACAATAGGTTAATAGAATCTATTTTTGTTGATGAATATGTTAATGTGACACTTACAATAGGTATTTTGTGAAATGAGTTCTTGTAAAGTTCATTATTAATGCATGGTTGATTAATCTAACATCCATCTTGATGTTAACCTTCCAAAGTAATATCCTATTGCATATAAAGTGCAATCAATTTAACCTTCACAAAATTGATTGCACTTTATATTTAAAAAAAACTATCGCCAAACATTTTACATTTTGCATATTAAGGACTAGTAATATTAGCCCATCTTTCTACATTTTAATATAAATTTCCATCTTTAAAATCATCCTTGGAATAGATATATATTTTTTTAAATTTAATATTCAAAATAAATTATATGACTAGACAAATCTAATTCAATAAGGGAAGATTCCATTAGGACAAACAATTAGTTAAATCTAAAAATTATATTTTTTTTTATTGTTTCTTTTAATAATATGTAGTTTGACACATTGACAAAATTCTAACAACTTCTTTAATTTAATGAATCTATTTTTAGTTGTAACATCTCTATTTTAAATATGCAATTTAGAGATGTATATTATAAATAAGATGTATGGTCGTAGGCCAAGTGATGCAATATGTAAACATTGTATATCGAAAATAATAAAATAAAAATGTATCGTCGGTTGCAAACAAACACAAATGGAGTCATGGGGGCTACGTTTCCACAAGAGAAGGGGGTCCAAGGGGGGAATTATTCATGTCTATTAATCCCATGCCACCTTTCCAAGATTATTTTTGTATGAACTATATATTCTCCCTTTGAGTGTTTCAAATCCCAAATCATTGAATACATGTGAGAGGGTTGGTGGGAAAAGACGCCTCACATAGTTATTGAGAGCATGGGGGTTGGATACAATCTGTTAGAAAGTAATGGATGTGCTCGTTTAACCATAGACAATATAGAAATATTGTCACCCAACCATAGGTTGAAGCCACCCCCGAGCACCTTAACCTTGATAGAGAATCATTCCGGAAGCAAACCCTAGGCTAGATAGACAAACAAGATAACACACCTCTCTCCAGGGATAGTGCACCAAGCAAGAATAACCAAAAGAGGCCAAGCAGAAAGTCCAAACCATGACCAAGAGAGAATCCCAGCCAAAACTGAAATCTGCTAGTTGCAACAGCTGCAACTGCAACTCTTCTCCAAACTTATGCACCACTGCAGTTGTGAGGTGTGTACAAATGAGCTCAAGCGCCCTTTATTTATAGTCCTCCAAGTCACTTAGTTGGGCTGACTTCTTCTCTTGGAGACTAATAACTTAATATAAATCATTCTCTTAGTCTTCTAGGGTTATTTAGGGTTTCTTCTTGCTTCCCAGAATAATCTATTCTCATCAGGTTTACACATGGAGGTAAATACCTCTTGCAGCTACCATAATATCAACACTCCCTCCTAGCTAGGGAGGTATTGAAGATAATGGTCTTGAGCACAAACATACCATTCACCCGGTAGTATCATCATAGTCGTATAGACTATCTCATGATTAGATCATGAGCACCATCATCACTATCAGTGTCATCTGACAATATCAACTGCATCATCTCTCGAAACCATACTCCATCTGAGTAATCAGACATGATGTTGAATAAGTCACTCACTCTAAGGAGTGATACAAGGACCATTCTTCTAATCTGTACATACGTCAAAGAAGAATAATTGTTCCAACAGATGCTAGAAACCACACCATGGGATACAAGGACTATTCTTCTAATCTGGACATACGTCCTAGAAGAATAATTATGTTGGACCATTTTCCACCTAGAGAATGTCAGTCCACCAACACATTGACCATCCATTTATATGATAATCATTTTCAACACTACTAATAGTCTACAAGGAAATCGGAACAATGTCATTCAATAGAACACAATTGTGTCTATCCATAGTAGTACACAACTACAATCCAGTGGTATACTACCACACCAAGTGGTACACAACTACCTGATCAGTGACATATAGTTATAATTAGTGGAACACATCCACCATAGTAGCATACATCTACTGTCCAGAGACACATAGTCTCCATGGAAATCATATCTTTTGATATCAACCTGCACAGAAAAACAATGTCATGATATAAGCTGAATCATCTGGGCCATTCTTCCACTCACATCTATGAGATCTGGAAGAGAATCTTCCCTCGGAAGGTAAAACATCAGTCATGAGCTACTGAACTATTCTTCTCAATAATAGAAGAATAATTGTCCTGATTTATGAGCCTAAACCATTCACCTATCTGGGACATTCCTCCGACACTAAACAAAGTGCAACCTGGAGAGAATGAGTCTGCCCTAGGGAATGTCTGTCCCTGATTGTTGAACCTAGACCATTCACCTATATGGTCCATTCCTCTAGCACTAAACAAAGTGCAACCTATAGAGAATGAATATTCCCTAGGGAATGATTGTCTGGACCATTTCCTAAGGAAATGACTGTCCTGCACCAACCTACAAAACGGACTATTCTTCAAAACTGCTCACAACTATGAGCTTCGAAAGAATGACTATCTAGCGAGGCGGACCAGTCTTCTTGACCACTATTGAGAGTGACCATCAAGAAGAAAGATTGTCCTAGACCATTCCCCCACACTAGCCACAAGGGGAATCACTGTCTATGGCACATCAGCAATCCATCGAACCATTTTCATTACGAAAATGAACATTCAATCTGGACCATTTTTCGAACTGGAAAATGCTTGTCCATCAAAAATATCAAACCACTTTCCGAACTGGAAAGGAACTGCTCATCCTGGACCATTTTTTGAACTAAAAAATGATTGTCCATAAATCAATAACACATCAGTGCTCCCTCCCAACCTGGGATTCATCTCTTCCCTTTTCAATAAGGAAGTCGTCTCCACAAGATCCAACTTGTTTCTTGAGTATGCAAACTCTTTCATCTTGGATAGAGGCTTTACCAAAATATCTGCTTATCTACTCATCTATGGATATATATTGGAGAACCACTTCTCCTTTCTAGACCTCATCACAGAGAATGTAATGCTTGATCTCAATGTACTTCGGTTTTTCTGGAACACTGGTTTTCTCTGAAGGCTTCATATAGCTCTGATCATTATAGTATATCATAGTTGGATTCATCTCTTATGTTTCCTGCTAGTTCACAACATCGTGGCAAGGGTCAAACTGGAACATATCCAAGTGGTACTTATTCTGCTATCATGAGAGTTTGTCATGGATTGGCAATCCATCATCCTGGAGTTCTGAGTAACCATTCTGATACAATATCTTTGTTATAGAAAGTTTTCACCATGCTTTTGTTGTGCATTGGAGGTTCCCCACCAAGTTGTCTTCTTCCATTTGCATACAAGGGTCTCTTTCTGGTATACCTCAAATCCGTGAGGTTTCTCTACATACGCTCTTTGTTCAATTATTATGGAGAACAGTCTTTGCATTCATCTGATGTAAACTCCAACCCATGGATATTGCGGACGATATAATGGCTCCTATAGAGGTATGCATGGTTTACTGGAACAAGCAATCATCATAGTCTTCTCCCTCCATCTGGTAGAACCTCTATTTTTGGATCTCGCAATGCTTACATTCATAATTCTTCCATTTATTGTTCTTCATCACAACTTTCATTTCCTCTTCTTGATTGCTTTTAGTGAGTTCAAATCAGGTTGGTAGTCTTGTGATTCTCCATACAATGACTAGTTGTTCTGGATTTTCTTTCTCTTGGAATCTTCGTGTTCTTCCTCATGTTTCTCTTTACCTCTTGGGTCCATGGAGTTTTCTATAGATTCCATGCCTTGAAGATTCCAACTTCTTTCTTTCATCATAGGATCATGGATGTGGATGGATAACCAGGGATACTTTAAGGCTTCTTTTTGAAGAAGACTTCTTCTAAAGTCAAACTGAAGACATGTTGTTTTTCATGGTTGCTACCATTGATGGGAACATGGGTAGATACTTCATAATCCTCAATGGATCATATTATTTAGGATTAGATCCCTCCTAATCCTTGCTTCATGCATGAATGCATGCTCTTCTTTTGGAATTATGTAATCGACTCCCTCCATCTAGGAGAGTCCACGCTTCCGTCTACATCCTTATTGTCTTCTACAAAGTGTCACAAATATTTTTCTAATTTCTTTTTGATTGTTGAATTCTTTCTGTCTTTTCTTCTTCTAGGTTTCTTCAAGATTAATTCTGATTTTGGCTTATCTTGCAGCTGTTACTTATGTAATAACTTCCACATGAATTGTTACTAGGGGTTCTTGATGTAATTCATCCTTTCATGTGTATTGCCTGACTTGTAGTCATTGTGATAGCAATCCTTATCTTGTTGTTCTTCCATAGGTATAGTTTCTCTTTGAACATATTATCTTCTAAGAAATAGATATGCAAGATATGTACAGAAAAATGTAAACATGGTGTGTACAAGAATTATGAAGAATATTGTTAGCTTCTTTTAAAAGAAGAAGTTCATTTTATCTTGCTTGGTCTTCTTTGAGGGTTCCCTTTCTTCGGAAACTGAAGCTCCGTGTGTTTCCTTCCTTTTTCTTAGCTTGGTACAATGATTCTTGTAGTGACCATATTTTCGACAGTTGAAGCATTGTATTTTTGACATATCTTTCTCTTGATTTGGCTTCTTCTTTGAGCCAAACTAATTTTTGTTCCTGAAATTCTTGAACCTTGGTGTGAAGGCTTGATCATCATATTTCTTTTGAGGTTTCTCTTTTTCACTAATCCTTGATTCTTCTTGTGCACAACAAGTCCAAATTTCGTCAAATGTAGGATACTCCTTCCTTGTGTTCATGCTTGCAACAAATGCATCCCATGTCTTCGGAAGACCGTTGAGTACTATATTTACCAGTTCCTTCTCTGAAATGATTTCTTCAATAGCTTGTAGTTGATCTCTTAACTGAGATATTCTCACAATGTATGATGTTATGCTGTCATCATCATTCATCTTCATGTCACGGAGCTCATTCTTTAGACTCATTACTTGTCCAATGTTTCTAACTGAGAAGAGGTTTGTTAGGGCATCGTACATCTTCTTAGATGAGTCAAGATGGGAGATGTAGGGTATCAAGTGGTCTTTTATAAAATCCACTATGATACTCATGTCATGGCATTGATGTCATTGTCTTTGAACTTCTCCATATCTGCAACGTTCTGCGATCGCTTCTCTTTTCCTTCTTCAAACTCTAGTTCCACAATATTTCCTTTCACAATATCCAACACTTTATTCTTGGCAAGGATGAGATCAATCCTTGTCTTCCATGCTCTGAAGTTAGAAGCCTCCTCTAACTTGTTTTCTGACTTCATAGAGTAAGTCATAACTATTTTGACTTGGCCAACCCTTGATTTTGACCAAAAATTCAAACTTGACGTTTTAGCTTGTTGAGAGTATCAGGAGATGCGCTAGGCTAGGGTGCACTAGTCTATCCAAAAATTAGGTCAATCCCTTCAATTAAGGTGCCTCAACGAGAGGGTTAGGGTTTCATTGTTGCAGCAAAAACTGGCTGCAACTACAACTACAACTGAGCAAATCCTCCCAATCTATCTTCTAGTGGTTAGATTGTCCGAAGATAGTGTGGGCCCATAACCTGAATGTTCACTGGATTTTATCCGAAGCAAGGGATGAAGGACGAAACATCAACATAGTCACTCGGGGAGGAACAAAAACAAGAAATGATGTAGTTCGACAGGAACCAGAACATAATCAGTGGGTGAAGAAGAACATAGAACCAAAGAAGCAGTTCGACGCACAGAAGGAGAAGGAGATATTCAAGCAAGCCAGACAAGAATTTTAGAAGGAGGAAATGGTGTCGACTTCAACTATATTAGCATAACAAGGAAGCACTAGAATACGAGATGCCTCCACCATTGGATCATACCAATGGGATGAAACCCATGGGACAAGTAAGTACAATCAAAGGATTTTTCCAATCGTGTGTAAAAGTATTAAGTGATCCATCATCTGTGAAAATATTGCAAAACATACTAGAAAAATGTAGCAGCGAGACGGAAGAAAAGCTAGAACCAAAAACAGTTAATTTCCTACACACAAGAAGAAGAACAAGTAGTGAATTTAGACTGAATGCTAACATTAGGGATTTCAATATGGGAGACATAATACTAGATCTAGGATCTGAAGTGAATGTAGAGCCAACATTAGGATACTCACCTGTCCAATTGAAACTATCAAACCAACATAGAGTCCTACCAATCGGTAGACTGAAAGGAGTGACAGTAGATCTTGATGGAGTGCACACTAAAGCAGACTTTGAAGTTATTGAAATGGTAGATGACACAACACCGTATCCATAATTTCTTGGTCTGGATTGGGCGTTTGACAACCAGGCCATAATCAATTTGAAGACCAGGAAAATGACATTTGAGTCTGGTGAATATAGGGTCATCGTGCCATTAGACCCATCCGAAGGGGAGAGGTTTTTAGAACCTACTTGCCTAGACTTAGAGGAAATCGACCAATTGTACAGAACAAATGCACGCGATGAGGATTACATAAAACCAACTGTAGATGGGGTACTTAGTTGGCAGAGCATTACTTCATGTGCAACCAACTTACACACCGGGTTAGAGAACTGGAAGCAGAGGCTACACGAAGTATCCACGAGAAGATGTGCAAGAATAGACCACGCAGTAAGATGGGTAGGCATAGAAATCAAAGAACCACCCAGTTTCCATGGACTAAATGATTTGGAAACATTCTTGACACAATACAAAGACAGTTTTAGAGAACTAGAGGATGTTAGCACTTGATTTAGCATTAAAGGCCACACCAGCAAGATGGTGGGGCGTACACAAGGAGACCATCATAGATTGGTACCAATGTAAATGGTTACTGCGCATAAGGTTCGACACAGAACAAAAAAAAAACCAACAATAGAGGTATGATGGACAAAGGGCACCAGCGGAACACTTGGAGAAATGCAGAATGTTGTGGAAAATGACACCCTGGGAGGAATGGCCTCATCACTTCATACACACTCTAGAGAGCATACCAGCGAATTGGTATACAGACCAGGAATTGCGCAAGGGAACTATGAGTTGGACGACATTGCAACTGAATTTTTCAGTCACTTTCTCATTTGAAGATGAGAACCCCAACATAGATGCATCCCTTAAATGGATCAGAGGAGAAATATTCATCAAAGAACCAAAAGTACAATTCATCATAGAAGAACAACAATGGAACATACAGACAGTCAAGGACCTGTTGTCATGTTACCATGTATAGGAGGAAGCACTGGATGAAGATGATCCGTGCAATATTCAAATCAAAGAAGCAGAAGGCGAAAGAGATGTGGAAGGCCCACCCATAGAATCCGAAGTCATTTCCATGTCGATCAAGGTAAAGAAAGTTAACATTGGGACAACTGAGCAGCCCAAAATGACCACCATTGGAGATTATTGGGATGAGCAGACTGTAGAAAGCATCACAAAATTGTTGTGTGAATACAATGACTTGTTTCCTACAACATTTATAGAGATGAAGGGTATAGTCGGAGAGCTAGGAGAAATGAAGATAACACTCAGACCTAAAGCGATACCTATTAGACAACGAACTTACAGATTGAATCCAATATAAAAATAGAAAGTCAAATCTAAGATCGATAGGATGCTTGAAGTCGGCATCATAGAACCAGTTGAAGAGTCATAATGGATAAGTCCGATGGTAGTACAGGACAAGAAAAAAAGAGGGATTAGGATATGCGTCGACTTGAGGAAGTTGAATGATGCATGCCTACATGACCCATTCCCTACACCATTCACAGATGAAGTGTTAGATAATGTGGGAGGACATGAAGCTTACTCGTTCACTGATGGATTCTCAGGCTACCATCAGATTAAGATAGCACATGAGGACAAATACAAGACCATGTTTACGACAGAATGGGGATCTTATCAGTACACAGTCATGTTGTTTGGACTGAAGAATGCACCAACGATATTCTCTAGAGTGGTCATCGTAGCATTTAAAGAATTCATCCATCAATTTATTGAAGTATACCTGGCTGATTGGACAGTTTATAGTCTGTTGAAAGACCATGTGGAAGTTTTATGACTGATGTTAGAAAGATGTAGACAGTGTCAGATATCACCGAATATAAAGAAATGCATATTTGGAGCACCGTTTGGGATACTATTAGGCCATATAGTATGCAAACAAGGTTTATTAGTAGATCCGACAAAGATGGCAGTAATTGTTAATTTACCACCACCAAAAATAGTTTGTTAGCTAAGAGTGACGTTGGGACAGACAGGATACTACAGGAAATTTATCAAAGGATATGCGTAGATCACTGCACCGATGGAAAAGCTGTTAAGGAAGGATACAAAATTTTAGTGGAACAACGAGTGTCAACATGGTCTGGATACCTTGAAGGAAAATATAGTTACCACGTTGATATTAGTATTTCCAGACTGGGAGAAGAAATTCCACGTTCATGTAGATGCATTAGCTATAGCACTCGGAGCTATCTTGGCGTAGCCAGGAGTGGGAGACTTGGATCACCCGATAGCATTTGCGAGTAGAAAGTTATCAAACTCATAACAGAACTATAACACTACAAATAGAAAAGGCCTAGCCATGGTCTATGCACTACATAAGTTCAGGCATTACTTATTGGGAAAACACTTTAATATGTTCACAGATCACTCAGCCTTGAAATACCTAGTCAACAAGCCAGTGTTGGGGGGGTGAATCTGTCAATGGTTACTGCTATTTCAAGAATTTGTCTTTGAAGTAATAGTTAAACCAGGAAAATTGAATGCATGACCTGACCACCTGTCAAGGGTCACAAATGGAGAAGAACCTACGAATTTAGAAGACAACTTTCCAGATGCAAACCTATTCTCAGTACAAATTGTTGATGAATACTTCATAGACATCATTCAGTACTTGAGTACAGGTACTGCGCCGCAAGAATATAGCACCACGCAGAAGAAAAACCCGGTAGTCTGTGCTGCTGACTATCAATTGATTGCAGGACACTTATACAGAATGGGTACAGATAGAATCTTGAGAAGATACATGTTAGAACACAAAAGACCAAGAGTTTTAGAGAAATCCCACAAGGGAATAGCAGGAGGGAATTATGCAGGTAAAACTACCCTACATAAGGTATTACGCGTAGGACTATGGTGGACAATGATTCATAGAGACTCAAAGGAGTACTGTCAAAGCTGTGATGTCTGTCAAAGGGTAGGCAAACCCAACAGAAGGGATGAAATTTCATTACGACCACAAGTAACATTACAGACATTTGACAAGTGGGCAATAGACTTTGTGGGACCAATCAACCCACCCGCATAAAGAATAGGGGATCGGTACATTATCACCGCAACGGAATATTTAATAAGATGGGCGAAAGCTCCACTAGTGAAGGATTGTAGCACAAAAACAACGACACACTTTTTGTTTGAACATGTAATCACTAGATTTGGGTGCCCAAGCGTTTTGATGAGTGACCAAGGAATGCACTTCATAAACAACACCAACTGTGCGATGACTGAAGAATTTGAAGTCCATCATCAGAAGAGCACACTGTATCATCCACAGGCAAATGGCACTATGGAAGCCTTCAACAAAATCTTGGAGAATGCACTAACAAATATTTGCAATGTCAACCTGGACGATTAGGACCTCAAAGTTCTAGCAGTATTATGGGAATATAGGACTACATGCAAAAAGTTGATAGGGAACACACCATTTATGTTCTAATACTTTTGCGACCATTGTTTTGATCAGAAAGTTCTTTCGGATTCATCGCATAGGTTTTTTTATTTTCGACGTTTCAGACCAAACTAGTGTGGTCCATCATCAGGAAAGCGTTTGTGAGAAATGAAGGAAAAAAGGATATAACAGGTATATAAATACTTGAAAAGTTTTTATAAGGAGCCAACTTATTGAAAATGAAATCAAGAATTATAAAATTATAAAATTTTAGAAATAATAATTGTTTGTTTAAATAATTAATTATTTGTTTGTTTAATAATTATTTGTTTGTTTGTTTATTAATTTTTATTTAATAAGAGCTGACTGGAAAATGTTTATAAATTAATATTTAGAATTATTCATATTGGCTAGGGTAGGGATCCAATTTTGACTAATTTTCCA
>JZKD02S1815937.1:565547-596314 GCA_000966675.3 Picea glauca
GTTCCTTTCGTTTCAGGGGAATCTTGTGAGAAGGGAGGGCCCACCTTCTTCACAAGATTCACCCGTTAGCTTTGTAGTGTGTTAGTGTTATTTTTGTTCATGCCTTGATTAAATTCTGTTTTGCTGAAACACTACTTTACTGAACTCTGTCTTGCTGAAACTCTGCTTTACTAGTTGTTACATTGTTTCCACATGATTCATGCTTGGGTAATTGCTAATCATTTTAGTTAGCATCCCTGTTTGGTGAATTTATGAAAGTGTGATAATCAGGAACAAGTGTTGAAGATTCCTGCCTGGGGACTAGGGTCCTGTTCTCTGTTAAGGGATAGTTAGCCTTCAGTGTGTGTCAATTATTTCAGTTAAGCAATGAGTTCATGAAAGTGTGATGATCGAAAACAGGTGCTGGAGATTCCTGCCTAGGGAATAGGGTCATGTTCTCTGTTAAGGGATAGTTAGCCTTTAGTGTGTGTCAATTATTTTAGTTAGCAATGAATTCATGAAAGTGTGATGATCGGAAACATGTGCTGAAGATTCCTGCTTGGGGGATAGGGTCCTGTTCTCTATTACAGAATAGTTGGTCTTTCCTGTTGCAGCATCTTGTTGTTATTTTCTTAATGTAATCCAGAATTCTTTAGATAATTATTTCTTTAAACTTTGAACTCTGCAATAGGTAGGTTGCTTTCCTGTAATTCAAAGTAGAACTTCAGTTTGTTCAAGGCAAAGTATGATTAATGTGTTTTTACTACAACTCTAGATTGCTTTTGAGATTGAGCATATACAATGCGTGATTACCTTTGAAATAAACAGACTTCCCTGGGTTGACAATTTATGTAGCACTTGATTGTTTAGTTAAATAAGCAATTATAGTGACCAACAACAGCGATCCAAGAGCTCAAGCAAAAGTAGAAGACAATACCAATCCCAGAACGAGTCAAAGGGATGCAGGATATGAAGAGATTGCACGTAGAGTTAATCACTGTGCAAACCCAGAAACAAGAGTGTCAGGCTCAAATGGAACCACTGCAGGAATGAGTAGCAGAAGTACTAGCACAAGCAGAGGAAGCAAAGACATAGATAGCACAGACCTAGACATAATGTGCAAGATTGATCAGTGACGAAGCTGCAGTCTAGGGTAGTGGACACAATCAAGGAGAAGACCGCACATGCGTTGACACGAGCAACAAAGCTCAAGGAAATGTTCCAGATGATCACCAAGGAGATCGAGGTAGCTCAGAAGGATTAGGTGGCTCGGGACGAGCCACATGTCAGTGTTGGGGGGCTGTTGGTAGAAGGATGAAGTGGAAAGAAGGATGATCGTGGGGAAAGAAAGCGTGCAGAAATTGAAGCAACAGCTGGAAGGAAACACAACATGCGTGCATGCAAGAAAGCGTGCACAAGGAAAGCGACAACTAGAAGGATAAAAAACATGCACACATGAGAGGAAGACCTAATGTTAGTAGGGTTAGGGTTTTGGTAATGTATTGTAATGGCTGAAGAGCCAAAGATGTATAAATATTGATACTGAGGTATTATGGAGGGTTCTATTTTTGTGAGGGATTTTGTAGTTATTCCGATTTATTTAGTATTTGGGTTGTTGTGTTGTTCAGCATATAATCCGTTCTTGAGTATTGTAGTTACGCATAAGTGGGTGTGATATGTACTATTTTTCTGTAAGAACTATGTGATAAGTTGTTGAGCTAGACGAGAGAAGATAGATCTTGAGGATTAGATCGCAGGCTGAGGATCCTGGTGCGATCTAGTTCACCTCATATAGATCTTACCCATCTGAGGGGAATTGTAAGCACACAGTGTTGTAGATGCAGAACTATCATAATAAAAGAGCCAAGAACCAAATCTTTGTGGACGCAGCCCAGGAGGGGGTAAACCATGGTAATTTTTGTGTAATGTGATGAATGCATGCATATCTTTATCTTCTTTCAATAGTTTATTGTTGTGCTTAATGAATGAATGAATTATTATATTGCTATGGAATATGGTTGCTCTATTAAGGGAATAAGTTGTTCAAGGTAATGCTTAGTCACGAATAATAGTAGATTGCAATCACAAGTTATAATAAATGGTTCATAATGTTGATCTCGTATCTCATACTCAATCCTAGGTTGTAAACACCCGAGTCTTACAACCACCCATTAAAGCTATCTCAGGTGAGACTGTGCAGTGCATTCTGTGCGTTGTGTTGCCTTCTGGTTTACCAGGAGGGCCGATAAAATTAGAGGCTTTGTTGGAAACCTGAAAGACATGAACCCTGGGTCAATAATTCAGATAGTATAGAGGAAGGGCTAAACCAACAGACGGCTAGGACTTAATCAAACATCAATATGGATGGCCACCATTTACTCCAGATCTTCGGACTTTGGAGATTTCAAATATTAACCCCTTCTTTCCTCTCTACGTCAATATTTCGGAGCTGACAATCCACTAATGCGTGTCCCTTTCGGATCAATGACTGCGATCCTTTTGCATCTCCAGACTTCAGATTTCTCAAGTCTCAACTTTCATTGTAGTATGATCGACGGTCGAGAATGCTCCCGAAGTGATCTTTTAGATCGGACAGCTCGTATCCTTGTTGACGTGGTCTCCCGTATGCCCTTTACTGATGTGGTCTGCCACGTGTCCTTGCTGACGTGGTCTGCCACATGTCCTTGTAGACGTGGTCTGATGTGTGTCCTTGCTGACGTGGCCTGTTGTGTCTCCTTGTTGACGTGGTCTGCTGACAACAACTCTGATCCAATGGTCATCGTATGTCCTCCAAATCTTATGGTCCTTATTCATTTTGGATTTCTGGGCTTCGGGTATTTCAAATCTCAAACTTTCCGAAGCGTAACCTCCTCACATATTTATACCTGAACTAAATGTTGTTCGTCGATCATGATCCTAGATCGATGATTTGATCTGTCTGCGATGCAAATATTCTAGCTTATCATGTCCTTCCACTTATAATGATCCAATGGATGACAAACATTCGCATAAATGAGATATCAAATCTTTTACCTCGCTTATCCTATCCTTCCACTCGAACTTGATCCGACAACTGACGAGAATTTGGGTTTGATCCGACGTCTAGAGGGTATTTGGATAATCGAACTCTCATCCCTTTTACCTCGCCTAACCTATTCTTCCACTTTAAAATGATCTGACAACTGACGAGAATTCAGGCTTGATCTGACGGCTGACTGATATTTGGTTAATTGAATTCTCAATTGTTTTGCACCACTTATCATGTCCTTCCACTCAAAAGTGATCCAATGGTTGTGAATATTCTCGAAGCAGATCCACGATTAAGGATGATTGTGGAAATGCAACTTGTGAGTGATTTAACTCGTCACCAAAACTCCACAATTGGAAGTTGTGAGCTATTGGTGATTCAACCACAATCATTGATCTTTGAAGCTATAAGATCGGACGATCCTAACTAATTGCAGGATTGGAACTAGCGCGATATTTAATTCTCCTTTCGATCTCTGCAATTCATCCCTGCCATTGATCTGGCGATTGCGCATCCAATGGTCATGACTTAATCTAACTTAATCTCATTGTTCGTTGGATCAACCGCAGTCATAGATCTTTGGAGCTATGAGATCTGACGATCTAGACCGATTGCGGGATTGTAACTAGCGAGTAGTTTAATTCTGCTTTCGCTCTCTATAATTCATCCCTGCGGTTGATACAACTTGCAGATCTGAAGGTCACGATCCTCCAACGATCCTTAAGCCCACGATCACTCATATGATCGATGTTCATAATATTTAGATGATCAACATGGTCAATTTCTTGATCGAACGATTGCTGAGGCTTCTCACTCTGATTGGACGGCTACTGAGGCTTCTCACCCTGATCTTAAGCTTTTCATTTCGAGCTTTGATCTCTGCATTTGCTAACCCTCCTGAGCTTTAATCATAGGAACATTGTTGATCCTATCGTGATCAACAATAATCATGAATTGCTTCAGCCTTTCTTCCATCTATTCTTAGTATACTTTTCTTCTTGAGATTAACCTTGCTCTCTACTTATTATGACTGTTGACATCAATGACAACACATGAATGACAATATGTCCAACAATCTCTGCCTTTGTCATTGAGGGAAACACACTAACTTCATACAGAAACTCCCCCTATGATGTTGCATCTCTCCTCTGAAGTTAATCTACCCCTTTGACATTAATGGCAAAGGGTTTCTTGTCCTATGATCTGTTTGTCTAAATACTTTTGATTAGAGTCTTGACCATTGGTAACTCCTCCTGCAATCGCACTTTTCTTGTCATAACTGAATGACTCCTTCTGACGTTGATTGTTGTCTCCCCCTAAATAGGTGCCAACTGATGCATTATTTTCTTGAGAGATTTAGGTTGGAAGAATGATTACTCCCAATTTTTTCCTAAGATATTCAAATACATCTCTGCTTAAGGGTTTTGTGAAAATATCTTCCACCTGTTCTTGTGTTGGAACATATTCCAATTTAATGTTCTTATTTTCAGCCTGATCTCTTAGATAGTGGTACTTTATGGGAATGTGTTTCGATTTTGAGTGTTGGACAGGGTTCTTAGAGAGACTCATAGTGCTTGCATTATCACAATGGATAATAGTAGGTTCTTCAAATACTAGTTTGATGTCTTGTAGGGTTTGTTTCATCCATTCCACTTGTGTGCAACATTTTGCTGCTGCAATATACTTAGCTTCAGTGCTAGACAGAGAAATTGAGGATTGTTTCTTGCTTATCCAAGCTACCAATGATTCTCCAAAAAAGAATTCTCCTCCACTAATAATTTTTATGTCATATACACTTCCTTCCCAATCAGCATCTGAATAGGCTTTTAAAGCGAATGAATCCTTGCTAGGGTACCACAAACCAAGATCTATGGTTCCTTTCAAATACGTTAAGATTCTTTTTACAGCTTGAACATGGCTCTCCTTTGGTGCTTCTTGGAATCTAGCCACCATCCCAACAACTTGCTTGACATCAGGTCTGGAAGCTATTACATAGAGTAAATTGCCAATCATTGATCTGTAGTGTTTTGGATCTACAAATTTGGACTCATCATCCTTTCTTAGTTTGCATCCAACTTTCGTAGGTGTACTAACAGGTTTTCAATCCTCTAACTGGAATCTCTTGAGCATATCTTTAACATACTTAGACTGATGGATAAAGAAACCTCTTTTGGACTGTACTATTTGTAATCCAAGAAAGAAATTTTGTTATCCAAGCAAAGACATTTCAAATTCTTGTTGCATCATCCTAGCAAAGTCCTTACTCATTTTTTCATCATCACTACCAAATATAATATCATCAACATATACTTCCACAATAATCATGTTATTACCATCAATTTTACAGGAAAGATTGTTGTCTGCAAATCCCCTTTTGAGGCCTTGTTTTTGTAAGTAAGAATCTAGCCTTGCATACCATGCTCTGGGTGCTTGTTTTAGTCCATAGAGTGCTTTATTTAATTTACAAGAATTGTCTCATTTTTTAGTTAATTTGAATCCTTCTGGTTGCTCAATATAGACTTCCTCTTCTAAATTTCCGTTGAGAAATGTTGACTTGACATCCATTTGGTACACTTTAAATTTTTTGTAGCTAGAGAAAGCTAGGAACATCCTAATTGCCTCCAATATGGCCACAGGTGAAAAGTTTTCTTCATAGTCTACTCCTTCAACCTGAGCATACCCTTTATAGACCAATCTGGATTTGTTCCTGATTACTTGCCCATTCTCATTCATTTTGTTTTTATACACCCATTTGATTCCAATGACATTTTTGTTTTTTGGTCTTGGAACTAGTTGCCAAGTTTTATTTTTTTCAATTTGGTCCAATTCTTCATTCATATATTTGATCTAATTCTCATATTTACATGCCTCTTTGATTGAGCTAGGCTCAACATGTGACAACAATGTTATTTTTGTTTAATACAGTAGTTGTCTTCTTGTGTTCACTCCATCATTCATATCTCCAATAATCAGTTCTTCATGATGATTCCTTTGAGTAATTCTCAAGGGTGTATTTGTATCTCTTCTTGGGAATTATTCTCTTATCTCTCCGTATTGACTATCTTCTTCATCTTCACTAGTATCCATATCATCCTCTTCCCTTTATTTTTCATTCTCTTCTACTTCTTCTACTTGTGTGTTGATTGTCTCATCATCATCTTCATCTTCACTTTCAAGTACGGTCTCTTCATTTTTTATCCTTATTGTTTTTAGGTCATTCACCTTGACATTTGCACTCTCAACAATCTTATGTGATCTAAGATTGTATAATTGGTATGCTTTCTTGTTAGAAGCATATCCAAGAAAAATAGCTTCATCAGATCTGGCATCAAATTTTCCAAGATTCTCATTAAGTCTTTTGATGTAGCATTTACTTCCAAAGACCTTGAAGTATTTTACCGATGGAGATCTTCCAAACCATATTTCATAAGGACTCTTATCACTATTAACCCTGAGCTGACCTCTGTTCAATATGTATATTGTTGTGCTTACATCTTCCCTCCAATATCCATCAGACAATTTTGCTTCATTGAGCATAGTCCTTGTAGCCTCCTGAACTATTTTATTCTTTCTCTCAGCAATTCCGTTTTGCTGAGGTGTTCTGGCAACAGAGAATTGTCTTTTTATTCCATGGGTTTCACATAAGAGATCAAACCTTTTGAGGTGAACTCACCACAATTGTCTGATCTAAGACATTTGATTTTTGTCTCTTTTTCATTTTCAACAAGGGTTTTAAAGGCTTTGAATTTGTTAAGTGCTTATGATTTTTCTTTGAGAAAACATATCCAACCCATTCTAGTAAAATCATCAATGAACAACATAAAGTAAAACTCTCCTTGCAAACTCTTGGTCCTTGTAGGTCCACATAGGTCAGTGTGAACAAGCTCTAAAGGTTTTGAGGTTGAGAATTCTTTTTCCTTGAACCTTATTCTAGTTTGCTTCCCTAGTTGATAGTGTTTACACATAGCATTTGAGGGAAATTTTCTTACTGCACCAAGATTGTTGACTTTCACTAGATTGTCAAAGTTAATATTTCCCAACCTTTTATGCCATAGCCAACTTTCATCTACTAAATTTATATGACACTCCTCATTCAATTTTGCATCTAGTATATATACATTTTCAGTATTTCTAGGAGCAGTACCAACTAATTTTCATGTGTCTTCTCTCCTGATATCACATTTTTGGGAATCAAATATGTAGAAGTGCCCCTAATCACAGGTTTGGCTAACACTTAATAAACTAGGATTCAGTTTTTTGACAAGTAGCACATTTATGGCTTTGTCTTTTCCCAAACTCACAATGTCTTTCCCAAGTATGTTACCTGAAGCATTATCACCAAATGTAACTTTACCCTTTTGTTTCTTTAAGTCTAAAAACTTTTCCTTGTTACCTATCATATGTTTTGAGCACCCACTGTCAACATACCAAAGATCTTTTTTATCTTGATCTTTTAGGGAAATAAGACATTCCTTTTTTGATGTTTTTTCTCTCCGAAGTTTCTTATGCTCTCTAATGAACTTTGGTTGTTCTAAGACTTCCATTAATCTGCAATTAATGGCCCTATGTCCATAGTTATGACATCTGAAGCATTGTAGGTCCCCTTCTTATAGAGGTGCAAAGGAGTTATAGTTTCTTCTTTTAACTCGATTTACCACTTGGTTATCCTTAAGGATATAGTTCTTAACCTTCAGATTTTTCCTTCTATATGCTCTACAATTTATAGCTTTGTGTCTGAAATTAGAGCATGCAAAGAAATAACCAAGGAAACTGCGAGGATACATGTTTTGATAAAACTTCTTTGGTATTGTCTTGTCTTCCTTCCTGATGGGTGGAAGTAATCCTCTGGAGTTCTGATCATTACTTATCTTCTCTTCATTTTTCTTCTTCAATGTACCAAGGAGAGCATCTACATAATATTTTGAGTTAACTTGGCTTTCCTTTTGAGAATAACCTATTCCATTTTTATTACTTGAATCCTTTTGTGTGGTGATAATCTTATCTAATATTTTAGAGATATTTTCATATCTTGTTTGAGTGATTTTTGCATCCAGTTCTTTTCTTAGGTGAACTAATTTTGCCTCCATTTTTTCACGGGTTATTTGTTTTTCTTTAAGAGACTTTTCCAAACTTTCTTCAATCTTATTTGCTTCTAGGACTTGTTTTTTCATATTTCTCATGAGTTTTTCCATCTCCTTTTCTTCTTGTTCATGTTTTTCCTTTTGTTCAACTACAAACTTTTCAGTTGTCTATATCTGGTTTTGTATTTTCTTAATTCATCCAAGGCACTGAGAAGTTCTTCCTCCATATTAACTTATGCTTCATCTTCTAACTCTTTCTCATGTTTAATTTTTTTTGTCTCATTAGATTCTTCAATACCTAAGAAAAGGACTTCATCATCATCAGATTCATCGTTGTCACTAGACTCCGACGAATTGTTGTTTTCTTCTTTTGAGTAAAAATTATTTTTACCTTTGTAAAACTTTTTTTTGTAGTTGGGTTTTTCCTTCTTCTTCTATTGTTTGGTTTTGTTTTCTTCATCTTCAAGGTCCTCCTTGGGATAGGGACACTTGGATGAAAAATGACCAACTTTGCCACATTTAAAACATTTGAAAGGAAGCTTGCCTTTGTACTTCCCTGATCCTTTCTAAAGTTTTCTAATGAAATCGGCTTCTTCCACATCAGTTTCTTCATCATGGTTGGATTGACGTTTCTTCTTCTGATTTATCTTTATCTTAGATGCTTTGAAAATTGTTTCATCTTTTGTTGATTTATCATTCCATATTCTCATTTCATATGCTATAAAAATTCCATGGAGTTGCTCAATTGTAAGTGTGTTTAGATCAGATCTATCTTCGATTGAAGAAATATTTTCATCATATCTCATAGGTAATGACCTTAGTATTTTTTTCACAATGGGTTTATCTGTAATTTCTTCTCCTACCACTCTATTTGAGTTAACCACTTCATCTACCCTATGAAAGTACTCAGCAATATTTTCTTCTTCTTTCATTTTTAGATTTTCAAACTGAGTTCTATAGGTCTGTAGTTTGGCTTCCTTGACTTTGTCGTCTCCTTCATATACAACCTCCAATTTGTCCCAGATTTTTTTAACTGATTTGAAATGCATAACTTTAACACATATAGAATTAGTCAACCCTACTCGAATTCCATTAACTGCTCTTGAGTTGTCATTACATATTTTCTTTCCTGCAACGTCTTTGGGTGGAGTAGTTGGTGCAGTGTAACCATCTACGACAGAGTGCCAGATATCAAAACCAAGAGCCAACAAGAATTTTTTCATTCGTATTTTCCACAGAGCATGGCCTCCTCCATTGAACAATGGTGCTTTATTGTTAGGCATTCCCTCTTGTTGATCCATATTCAGGATCTACCTTCAAGTTTGTTAGACTTTACTGAAGGAACCCACTCTGATACCAATTGAAGGATCAAATCCTGTCACTGAGAGGGGGGGGGAGGTGAATCAGTGAAACAATAATTATATCAATTTTCTTTTATTAATGCAAACAAAATTTTAACACAATATTTTATCGTGGAACCCAATTGGGAAAAACCACAAACATTTTTCTATTAACTACAAAATGTGTTTTACATGCTACGTAGAAGGAAGATATTCTTCATTTTCGATCAGCACCAACTGATCAGGATGCACATACACCCTTATTCACCAGCACCAACTAGTATGAGGCTACGACCCCCTGTTTAGTTAGCTACAACTGACAAGGAAGCACCAACTCCCTCTGCAGGCACCAACCCGCCCTTGCACCACCCAACCACCCTTATTTTCTGAATCTGGATAAACTTATGTATCAAGTCTTTACTGCATCTCTCTCTG
The DNA here is from genome assembly GCA_000966675.3 of Picea glauca. NCBI lineage: Eukaryota > Viridiplantae > Streptophyta > Pinopsida > Pinales > Pinaceae > Picea > Picea glauca. Next base: position 575,411 of record JZKD02S1815937.1, read on the forward strand.
CTTCTGTGATTTAATATATCTTTTGATTCACACTGTAGAGACACACTTATTCTCAACACACTCCCTCGTTTATATATTCTTCAAAATGGTGTGAGAGTGATATACACTGTGTCCCTTTATTTTGAGCATCGCACCTCTTCGTTTAACTTAACCATAATCATTGTTTTAACATATTTATCATGAAGGATATTCATAAATTTATCACAGGTATGGATCAATTTCATCCTTTAAACTCAATCCCAAATCTCTGTTATTTTCACAGAGACCAAATTCTATGGACGCGCTTCCTTCAAACCATTACATGTGACTGAGCGTTACAGAACCACAGGCTTACCAACTATAGTGATGTATTATAATTTTCTTTTAAAACTCGTATATCATATGACCATCAGTAGTGACCAGATGCTAGGAAAAACGAGCGCTTGAGCGCTTATCAGAATCAATGGTCACGATTCAATATTTTGATGAGATGGATGGCTATCAGAACTTCGCCCTTTGGAACTTCGGGATTTCAAATTTTCAAACCTTGGTATCAAATCAAACGGTTTATTTCACAGATCCAGATCAATGGTCAGGTTTGATCCTTACACTCATCCTCTCACTGCTTAATCTGACGGCTAGGACTTAATCAAGCATCGAGATGGATGGCCACCATTTACTCCGGGTCTTCGGACTTCAGATATTTCAAATCTCAACCCCTTCTTTCCTCTGTACGTCAATATTCTGGAGCTGACAATCCATTGACGTGTGTCCCTTTCAGATCAACGACTGCGATCCTTTCGCATCTCCGGACTTCAAAATTCTCAAGTCTCAACTTTCATTGTAGTATGATCGACAGTCGAGAATGCTTTCAAAGTGATCTTTCAGATCGGACGACTTGTATCCTTGTTGATGTGGTCTCCCATATGCCCTTTGTTGACGTGGTCTGCCACATGTCCTTGTAGACGTGGTTTGTTGCATGTCCTTGCTGACATGGTCTGTTGCATGTCCTTCCTGATATGGTCTACTAACCAACAACTCTGATCCAATGGTCATCATATGTCCTCCAAATCCGATGGTCCTTATTCATTTTGGATTTTTTGGCTTTGGTTATTTCAAATCTCAAACTTTCTGGAGTGTAACCTCCTCACATTTTTATACCCAAACTAAATGTTGTCCGTCGATCATGATCCTAGATCGATGGCTCAATCTGTCTGCGATGCAGCTCTTCTAGCTTATCTTGTCCTTCCACTTAGAATGATCCAATGGCTAATGAAAATTCACATAAATGAGATCTCAGATCTTTTACCTCGCTTATCCTATCCTTCCACTCTAAATTGATCTGGCGATTGACGGGAATTCAGGTTTGATCCGACGGCTGGTAGGTATTTGGATAATCGAACTCTCAGCCCTTTTACCTCACTTAACCTATCCTTCCACTTTAAAATGATCCGACAGCTGATGGATATTCAGTTAATCGAATTCTCAATCGTTTTTTCCTGCTTATCCCGTCCTTCCACTCAAAAGTGATCCAACGGTTGTGAAGATTCTCAAAGCAGATCCACGATCAAGGATGATTGCAGAAACACAACTTGCGAGTGATTTAACTGGTCACCCAAAATCCACATTTGGAAGTTGTGCATTGTTGGTGATTCAACCACAATCGTTGATCTTCGAAGCTATAAGATTGGATGGTCCTGACTAATTACGGGATTGGAACTAGTGCTATTTTTAATTCTCCTTTCGATCTCTGCAATTCATCCCTATCATTGATCTGGCGATTGCGCATATGACGGTCACAACTTAATCTGACTTAATCTCATCATTTATTGTATCAACCACAGTCATAGATCTTTGGAGCTATGAGATCTGACGATCTAGACCGATTGCGGGATTGTAACTACCAAGTAGTTTAATTCTGCTTTCGCTCTCCACAATTTATCCCTGCCATTGTTCTGACTTGCAGATCTGACGGTCATGATTCTCCAACAGTCCTTAAGCCCACGCTCACTCATATGACTGACGTCCATATTATTTAGATGATCAACACGGTCAATTTCTTGATCGAAGGGATGTTGAGGCTTCTCACTCTAATTGGACGGCTACTAAGGATTCTCACACTGATCTTACGCTTTTCCTTTCGAGCTTTGATCTATGCATTTGCTAATGCTCCTGATCTTTTATCATAGGAACATTTTTTATCCTATCGTGATCAACAATAATCACGAATTACTTCATCCTTTCTTCTATCTATTCTTAGTATACTTTTCTTCCTGAGATTAACCTTGTTGCTCTTCTTATTATGACTGTTGACATGAATGACAATATGTCCAACATTCTATCCTTAGTAATGATTGGTATGAGCTTTCTTTCCCATTTTTCGATGTGCAATAAGGTTATAACTATATTTATAAAATAGGGAAAGATTATTGGGATTACATTATAGTTACATACGTATTACTTCTATATTAATGTCGATCAACTTTGACTGGAATCATAGTATTGAAATTGAACACATGTGATGTATGTGAATAGCTTAGATAGAGCCTTTTTTTTGAGATAGCACATTTAACTATATTGATACAACTAAGTAATATGCATAATATATGGATCTGTATTGATTATACCCATAGAGATAGTATCATAGCTTTGAGCTTGAACTTACATATAAACCATATATAACACTAAGTAACGCTTATTGTATATGATAACCAAGATGATATTGAAGTAATACATAAGCTATATGTAATGAACACATACTACTTATCACTATTCCACAGTGTTGATTACGGAAATAAGGGGAATATACACACAACTCGATAATGGTGATAGTGAAAATAAGGGTAATAGCTCATGACACAAGCATTGGAATCACATACAAGTGTAATATAGGTGTTGATACTTAGTTCCATTGCTTTCTAGTGATATCACATGTAGTTAATACGAGATAAGATTAATATCACAACACGTATTGATTATGGTAAATAAGTAACATGATATCACCTTGTTAAACCTTAAGCTAAGTTGTTCTTGTATTATTGATATCATAGTAATGGAATGGCTCTATTCCCCTTGTATTACAGGTTAAGCTATTTCCTTTAGCTCTTATTATATACTTCCCTTTGTATTTAACAATCATGTTGTTTGCTTCTATTCCCTATGTTATAGATCATACAAAAACCTTTAACTGTAACTGGACAAATAGGGTAGAGGTTAGTAGTATCCCTGTTCAATGGACTTACTTCCTTATAGTGATCATTGTTCTAGTACCAGGATGAGATTCACAGTATGGAATGTTATGGAATTAATGGGAAGCAATATCATTGGCCACTACACAATGAGAGATTCAAACCAGTGTAATAAGTAATTCATAATCAGATACATTAGACTCATATCATGAAACTGTACTCATAGTTAGTTTTGTACTAATCCATATCCAAGTAATGGCAATCAATGGAGCTCAACTTGTACAATGTGTAATAAGATAATCACTATCATAAGTAGTACTAATACACTTTCTCTATGTGATGGATAGGTGATCAGAATAGTAGTAGGGATCCCGTATTACTATTAGTTTAATGAACATTAGCTTTGTGTTATTTACGTTATGAGTATGGCTTATTCTGTGATATTACATATGGTATAAGTAGTAACATGTAGATATCGAGCTTAAAGTAGAGCTTACTTCATATTTACCCATCATGTAATGGTTCCAACAACCGTAAGTAAGAATATGGTGTTAGTTATGTGATTACCTTTATCTAAAGAAGAATGTGATTATGGTATTAGTAAGCATATAGAATTCCTAGGAATTGTATCTGCTACTAGTGTTGTTGTAGGCTTTATAGCTTGACCTAGTGGAATTATAACTAGCTAGGATGCTGCTTAGTCAACTTATAGAGATTTACCTAGAGATCAAATTGACACAACCACCTAACCATTTCAAGATTGTTATTCACCTTGGCATCAACATCTATAATAGTAAGCATAGATAAACCCATTGAAAGGTTGTACTAGACATGTTTACAGAATTAGTGATGGAGTGGATTAGTGATAGAATTATACTTGAACATATTCTACATGCCATAACATCCTTGACAGGGCCCGACCATGTCCATGTACAGGCATAGGCTGGAATTCGAGCCTGTCCCTGTACATGGACAGGGCCATATTTGGCCTTGTCCATGTACAGGGATAGGCCTGAATCATTTAATGACCAAATAATTCACTTTTTAATACTTGTCCACACGAATTTGGCACAAAAAGATTTTACTGCATTATTATCAAGAGACAACAATACGTATAGTAGAAAAAATTGTTGTAGGTGTGCCAACTGATATAACAACAACAAATACATTAATTGGAATTGATGATAGAACTATTAAATATGTTACGATGGAAGTAAAACTCAACAAACACAAACTGATCTATACTTTATTGCTGACCTATAATACCTTTATTGTAGGTGTCTAAGAATATGCAACAATAAATGTGTTGGAATGGTTCCTTTTTAGACAGCCTGTAAACACACTTGTGAGGCATGTGTACAAACAATGATATCTAAACTAATACACAATTACATGAGTTATTTCATTCATTAATAATCTCAAACAATTTGCATACAATATTTATATATCATTATATGGCTATTATGGCACCCAAGACGAGGGTTATATGTGTGTTATTTTCAATGTATAACATGAGAAAGATCCTCCCAGAAGCTTCGTAGTTTGAAATACCAGTTGTTGTTAATCCAACCAACAGATTTGCAATGTGACAATGCATACCAGTGTCCCTTCTCTTTTAGAATATGATGATTTAGGCATTGTCCTTGGCATCCAAAGGTCCTTCCAATCTACATGTTGAACTTTTCCTCTCTGTCTTTTAAATTTGGAGTTGAAATGATGAATTTGTGGCTGAGAAAAGAATGTTACCAGTGCCAAACCCACAGTCTACTGATAAGAGAGAGACGACCCCCACAAAACCATGAGCTACTGAGAAAAGAGAGGTACAACCTACTGATAGGTGGTTCGACATCCTTATTTAACCCCCGTAACTTGTAAATTCAGGCCTATCCTTATACATGGATAAGGCCAAATATGGCTATGTCCATGTAAAGGGACATCCTCGAACCTCCTATAAATTAATAATTTATGAACACAATAATATGTAGACACAATATAGTAAAAACACAAACACAAAAACACCTAGACAATATAATATAGAGAAGTAGAGGTATCATATTTTTTTTGGATGGGATGACAGGGTTGAATTTGACCTGTCCATGTTCAGGGACATGCTTGTATTTGGGCCTGTCCCTGGACATGGATAGGGAAATTTTTGGCCCTGTCCATGTACAGGGACATGCCTGAACCTCCTATAAATTAATTTATGAAAACAATAGGATGTAGACACAATAGACTAAAAACAAAGACACAACAACACATAGACCATATCGGGCATAGACAAGTAGAGGTATAATATGTTTATCAGATGGGATGACAGATCCGAATTTGGACCTGTCCATGTACAAGGATGGGCTTGAATTCAAGCTTGTCCCATTATTGAAGAACAACAGATGTATAAACTACATAACATCCAAAGAAGAGCATGATCACATTATTGATCTTCCTTTGGTTTTTTGGTTTATTTTGGTTTTTGTTAAGTACCAAGTTCAAATAATGTGTGATTGTTTTCTCTCCTGGGATGGTCCATGAGACCTAGGAGTAGTTAAGAAGAGCATGATCACATTATTGATCTTCCTTGTATGTTAGGATGATAAAATCTTATAAGTAAATATCATGAGAATCATGTGGACATTTTTCCATTCAAGAAGAACTTAATTGTTGACCTTGTCTTGAAATCACCCTTGTTTGACTTATGCTCCCTTTAATTGTTGTGTGGGTTTTTGGTTTTGTGCTTTACCTAGAGAAAGTTAGCCTTCTTGACTTTGGAAGAATTTAATTGTTGACTTTGTGTTGAAACCACCCTTGCTTGAATTATGCCCCCCTTAATTGTTGTGTGGTTTTTTGGTTTTGTTCTTTGCTTTTTCCTAAAGAAAGTTAGTTGCCTTGACTCTAGATCCCTTCTCTTGAATTATTTAATTATTTAATTGTGTGGCTACGACCCCTCTTCTTGTTCTTTTCCATCTTGTTGGAGATCTCTTCTTGGTTATTGTTTGGGGATTCTAGTTCTACTTGTTGGTGTCGCCCTCCTCATTTTTTTGGTGGTGTCGCCCTCTTTATCTCCTTGCTAATGTCACCTTGAGTATGTTGTCGTTCTCTTCTATTGTTGGTGCCACATGCATATTTTCATTAGTCTATTGATATTTTACCCTAAAAGTTCTCCTTGGAAATTTGTTCCATGTGTCATGATGAGATCTGCCTCGAGGGTTTGATCAATGATCCCTTGAAGCTTTTTCTAAGCATATATCTAGGAGGATAATAACAACATGTATCATGTGATATTGTTTCTTGTTTTATTTTTAAGTAAATGTTTTGTTAGTGATTTTTTTTGTCAATGATTGTAAAAAATATAGTTGTTCTAGTTTTTTCAATATATGTTCTTAAATGCTTGTGTTATAAATTTAGTATTTCCATTTAATGTTTCTATAACTTATGAACTTTCATATTCGTGAATTTCCAAAGGATAGACATTGAGGTGAGATGTCGAGACTCTCCAAACATTCATCGTAAACGCTCTAGGCTATCCTAAGAAGGAAGAAGAGGAACCCCTTCTTCGACTACGACTTCATGTGACCAACGACAATCTCATCAGAGGAGATTATCAAACGAGTCTGTGAATAGATCAACTAGAGAATATTCTCAAACAAGTGTTATGGATGCAAACTTCTTAGATAGGTTTCACATTGATACTCCTACACCTAAGAATGTAGGGAATACATCAAGACAAGAAAATATTTTTGGTAATTTTCTTTGATTTTGTTTATTTTTGTTGTATTTATATTTATGTCAAGTTAAATGTTGAAATTACTTTCAAATGTCTATGTAGACAATGCGTTTAATGCGAGGGCATACAATGAAAGAGAGAGTGGGTATCACAAAGATTCTAATGTTGGTGAAGAGGGTGAAGGTGGATTTAGGAGGCGACGTTATCAAGAAACAAAAATTTGCACGCCTACGTCATCCTATCCTTCGGATGTTGGTGATGAGCTTCCTTGGGAAGGGATTACTGAATCAATGACCCTTGAGCAATGCTCAGGTGTTAAAATAAGGCTGAAAAATGATTTGAAGAGCTTGGATCTCCCTCGAGAGAGTAAACAAGCTTGCAGATTGTTTTGCATTTATTGCAAAACTTTATGGATGCATATCAAAAGATGGGGCCAACCACTGACAGTTTTATCGATTTGATGAGGCGACGAAAGTTAGAGGTAATGGGCCTTGATAGATGGGACGTAGTAAAAAATAAAGTTTCAAAAGAAAACACAATTTCTATGTTCAATTTCAAATATGGGCCAAAGCGGAATATGTTGAAGGTGCAATATTTTAAGCACCCTAACATAGCAGGACATATGTATAACAAATTTTTGGCAGCATATGGGAAATTGTCGTGGAATGATGAGGTTCCAAATTATTTTGCTAGACACTTTTATGCAGAGTTTTTCATGGGCATGCACCCTAATTATACTAGTCTACCATCCAATTATTATGGGGTTGGTAAAGGACGAACATATGATCGAAAATGGGCATATTGAAATGTGACATTGCAGAGGCCTCCACAACCTTTGGTATCTTGCCCAACAGGGGCATTTGCTTCACATTTAGAGTTGAGAGCTTCATTAGAGGTTGGGAAAGAGTCTAGGAATGCAATCGGGGAAAATTTGGAATCAATTTTTTATGGTGTTGATGTTGGTTTGAACCGTCAATGAGCGGAAGCCAATTCTTGAACCATTTTTGTTTATAAAACAAATGAGGAGTTAGATACCATGTCAGTAGAAGATCTTAAGGAGTATGCAAAATTTTGTCATAATGGTTGGAAGGAGGTCATTTAGAATGATGAACCGAACAACAGATTGGTGCATGTTCTAGTTAGTAAATTTTTTAAGCATTTGAAGATAGTTTACTTCTAATTCTAGATCTAGATACATATCATTGTATCTATAGAAATAATTGAGTTGTTATTGTCATTAATTTCAATTTGGAAATATGTTAAATGAATCTCCATTTAATAGGGGACTTGATTCCACAATTTTAAATTTGGATGGGTTGAATCATGTACGTGTTTTCTAATATCCATAGATGAGCATTTTAGTTGTACAATTTCCAATCTTTTGAATAAGATCAACAACATGACATTTATAATTTTGTATAAATGTAAACACATTGAATCTTAGATTTAGTTCTTAGTTTTGTTGTTCACAAATCCCTATTCCATATCCTATTACTTGGGCAGGCTTGTCTCAATTCTCATTGGGAGAGTTTGAAGAGGGTGGGAATTCAAAGGTATCAATGCATGTTGAAAACAAATTTAGTTATATATTAAAATTGCAAATTGTCATTTAAATTATTAATTTAAAAGAAGAATGTCTTAAACAACATTTAATTTATTGAATCATAGGTTGGCACATCATAGGCATTACATGTTTCAATAGGTTGGCACATCATCCAAAGTATAGGTCAATTTAGGTTCCCTAGATACAATCTATAGGTTCTTCCCTAAAATTGTAAATAAGACTTGGTAAACTTTATAATTCATAAAAAATACATTTTTTCTTAATTGAATGGACCATGAAAGTAAACTAAACTGGAAATGATTCTAGAATCCTAGATATTCATAAATACGTGTACTTTCAATGCAAAATATAAAATTCTGGAATGTACATGTCACTTGTTTAAATAAATCATAATGGTATTCCATCTTCAATTATTCGTTCATTATCGGCTTTGGACATTTTCCATTTTCAAACTTTTGTTTTTTTCTTGATTGAACTTCTATTAACTTTATGCGCGTTGCACATACCAAATGACTATATTGACAACTTATGACATCTGACTGGTAGTCTTGAAAGTGATCATGAGTATCGGTTTGATGGGTTTCTTGAAAAAAACATCCTTTCAATATGATGGATCCTCTTTCATATATAAAACCGTTATCATCAAAATATTCTAATAACCTCATATTTTGTTTTGTGCATCACATCAAATAATATTTCATGTTTTCAATGTTGTGTACAAGTGCAACCATGAAAAAGACATTTCCTGCAAATAATTTGATATATTGGACAACAAATAGTTCATGTTAGATTATCACACAAGTACATCTACAAGTTATTTGAAAAAATTTAAACATAAAAATTACCTTCTCTAACAAGATTAGAAACTCTATCGCCATCAACTGACACTATAGTTTCATTTGATTCCATATCCTCTGAGCTTGCAAGTGGCATTTTCCTTTTTATATTAAGTTCGGTATGTCTCCAAGATTTAACATATTCTTCATTTTTGTTTTCGCATATCTCTATGGATTATGTGTTCTCTATGCAAACTGAACAAAAACAAGACTCATTTATTTTATCAAATGAAAACACATTTTGATAGTGTTTTGTTTTAACTGAATGCATTTTTCGTGTCCCATTTATTGTACTAGCTTCATATGGGATTGATCTATTTACATCTTGGATTCCAACATACCAAAAAAACCTGCACAAGACAAGAACTTGTTAACTTGAAATCTCTAAAGAAAATGATTGAAGATTGAATATAAATTTTAACACGTGAATAAAAATATCTTGTGTACACGTGTAACATGTATATATAGACACACCTGCGCACATCCCTTGATGGATTATCTTCAAGGATTAGTGCCATTTTGCACCATTCAACAACTTAATCAGTGGATTCAAATCGATTTGCATGAGGGTCCATCTGATACCTTTGAGGTGTTCGTTTTACACATGCCCCTGCACCGTCGTTCTCTCCTTTTCCATGACCAGTCTAAAAAAAATTCCAACAATGTGTAATGTTTGATTTTTTATGAAGACGACACAACCAATAGAATGATCATGAAGATTTTAACTGACCCACACACCCATCTAACCATATCCAATGTCGATCGAATCTGATTCCGCGTTCTTTCAATGAATCATAAAATTTATCAAAACAATGTTGTACATAATGTGTGTCGTGTGCTCAATCATCACTTATATAAAAGTGATATTCTTTAATAACATGTTGATTTTCATTGGTGTTTTCTATGTTATCAAGACTCTGTTGAGCATGTCTATATAGAACGTGGACAAATATAGTGACTTGATCAAAATGATAATATTCACTCTGTATTTATTTTTGTGTAGCGAATGCGTAATTATCTGCAAAATGAACTACAGACAAAATTGTCCTTGGTGGAATGTTATTGGATTAATCGGTAAATGTGGACATAAACAGATCTCCCTAGATCCATCCAGAACTAGAACAATATATAAGACTTTATCTTGGCTCTAACTATTGAGTTTACTAGTTAACAAGAGATAGACAACATACCTTTTAAATGTTGTTTCCCCTTGCCATCGCCATCCTTGCTCCATTCCAATGCTCCAAAGATATTGAACCTGCAAGAGAACACAAGCCAACCAAAGTTAAAGTAACACAATATACTCAACAATAACTTATGTATGTGATCAAGAAATCATACAATAAAACAAGACTAATTTTATGGGAAAGAAACATATTGTTGTATCATATTAAATTAAAAGTGGAGACTACAACCAAAGCCTTGATGTTGCAAGGTCTCCTTTTGATGGCCCTTTTCTCTAACACACACACCTTTGCTCCATGGCCTTTGAATGAAGAAGATCCACCATGTAGCTTGTATAACTAAAGCAAATCTCTCAAGAAGAAGTAGAACGCTCCATACAAATCTTAGCCTATTCAACCTTAGCCTTTTCCATGAGAGATCCCTCTTTATATAGTGTGAAAGAGAGATGGATGAGGAGATTAGGATGATCCCACCAAATAAGAAAAGCGAGTAAGATCCAAACCATTCAGAGGCCACCTCATCTTCTAGAAGATCCCCTTCTATAACATTCGTGAAGTTTGACTTTTCCTCATCTTTTGGCATCGTCGCACCCTAGGAATAAGGCAACCTATGGAGATGTCACAGTCCATATCTATAGCAGGGTGCGACGATCAAGCATCGTTGCACCCCATGCATTCTGCAGGGTGCGATGACCTTCTTTAATAAGTTTTTTGAGAAGGGAATGCAAATCACTTTTCTCATGGATAACGACTCTTTTAATATTTTTAGGGAACATGGACACATGTTGTCAATGGATCACTGGGGTGACCAAAATAATGTGTAACATGGAAACACTTCACGAGATTTTTTGAATTGTATGTCTTGCCATTGAGCTCTATGTGAATTCTTGGTGTATTTATAAATTTATTCCTCAAACTTCTTCAAAAAATCTATCACACAAATTTTATCTACTTTCAAATCAATCCTTTTGGAAATAACATTTGAAGAATGTGGAGTTGTGTTGTTGATATATTCATATCTCTTCCAATTCACTGTTATATTAGAAAATGATTGATCATTCATATCAATAGGATACTTTGAGTGAAACAAACTTATATTTCCACAAGGATCACATTTCTTTCCACCAACAGATTGTTTTGGTAAAATAATTCATCGCCTTCTCTTTCACATAGAATTTCAGATATAAAAGCATGGAATGTGGAAGGAGGAGGTGAAATTGGCCATAAAATTTTACCAAAGTCAATAGAAGTGTCGTAATATAACTCAAATTCCACATGATAACGACAACAACAAGTGTCACGAACAATCATGGGTCTAACAAACCATGGTTTTTGTTGCACAAATGTATTGATAGAAATTTTAACTTCTTTGTGCTCTTCTTTGAACTTATTGAACAATTTTATGTGTCATTGGAAATATATGTTTTGGATGTTCTTCATATTGTTTTCATGCTATTATTCATCGCAACACATACCTTGTATGTGGTAAAACACGAGATTTTTTTTGTTAGCTTTACAGTAAAAACAAAACTTGTGAAGAATGTTGTTAGCTTTCTAATTACTATTTTTCATATTTGTTTTATTGAGATTTGATATGTCAATTTAAAATTGTTTAACAGTATGTAAAACACGATTTGCTTCCTAAGCCTGGGCAATTTACTTAGTGCTAACATTTTGGCGCCACTATTGGGGAACAAAAGTGAAATTTTCCTTAGGAAATAACGACAAAGTTCAGATTTGATTATTGATGGTGGAAAGAAGTCAAACACAAGGAGCCTGTAAATCATCCACCCGGTGACTCCATTATCAGTTGTATCCAGATGACAAAATATCAATGACGACTCCATTGTCTGAATCTTTTCCCTGTCGGAAAAATTGTGGACCGAAAAACACCCTTCGAGCAAATTTAGCCATTATTTATCTACAACATCTGCATCTATTAGTCCTTCAAATAATGTAATATCAAAATTTACTTGTACCTTGAAGGGGGTTGCACAATCACTTGATGAATATGCATCTTTTGTTGGCAATCATTGAAAGATCTATGCAAAGTTGTCCATCATTTTGTTCCTTTGTCGCGTAATGGCTTCCTTGAGCAACATTTTAAAAGGATCTCTTGCTCCATCATATTTCTTCTCGTCCCCCATTTGTTGTTGTCAGGATCGGTGTTATCGATCTTGCAAAGGAGAAAATGGTTCGAGTCCCAACTTCTTGTACCCAGATCTTGTCGGGGACATGCACGAAGAAAAATAAATGAAGAGCAGACCGCTCTGATACCACTAATTCAAATTTATGAGAGGAACGAAAGGAATAATAGATTGAATACAATAAAATAGAGATACAGAGAACAACAACATGTATCCAATGAACAATAACTTATGTTGAATAAATAAAATAGGCTGAAACTGTAAAACTGCAAAACTAGAAACAACTTGCTCGAATGGTGATATCTATCTCTAAGAAGAGATGTGGCTCTCTACGTGCATCCATCTGAGAAAATTGATTAAAAAGAGGCTCTAGAAGCCTTTTTAACATTACTTATGAATTCCACAACCCTAGACATCCAAAAACCTAACCCTAGGAGATGAAATTTCAAAAGTTATGTGGGCCCCGATGGGTAAGTTGGTACCTCAACATTGCGGGTGTTGGAACAAATATTGAAAATTTCTAAACATAGTGTCTTTCGCCAAAATTTATGTCAGTTACGCCAATTATTTTTAGAGCCGTGTCGCCTAGCGTAAGCTTGTGTAACCATTAAGTCCTTGCACCATTTGGCGCAACCTTATCGCTGCAGTAAAAAATCTAAACCTATCTCCATTTTCTTCGAACTTCTCTACCATCAAAATCTCAAATCTTTAAAGTTTCTCAAGGTCTCCTATTGGTCTTAGTTCGCAATTCCTCGATTGTTAAAATAATTCTAAAGTGTCAAATTACAAAAAAGAAAAAAACCAAACTACAAAGTTTTGTTTTTTATATTATTTTATATAATTTTAAATTAATATTTTAGAGTTTGGTAAAAAAGAGAAAATTGTTGGTATAGCCAAACCTTTGCACCTTTTATAAAATTTATTAGGTCAACTACTCTTCACATCCAGTCTCTAAACTAGCTACCGAAATCCATACACAGCCAAGTCACAAGGAGAGAATCCACAGGAGCACTAGGTCCAAACACCTATGATATGACACCATTCGGTCGAGACCAAGCGCTCAAGCACCATGCATCAAATCGCATGGAGGAGGATGAATGGAAAGCGTTGGGAATTTGGCAAACGCCTACGTGGGTGCACTATGTGAATCATCCTCTACATCTCATAAAGTTCTGAGAGTCAGCCGAGACCCGGTGCCCAAGTGCTGAGCATTAAGTCACATGGAGGAGGAGCTCACGAGGAGGCTCGAAAAGAGTGCAATACACGCCAAGAAAATCTCTAGAACAGGGTTATACATAAGCGTTGCATTCCTTTTCAGGATTTTGACCATCGAAGGAATTCTAATAAGCCACTCCTCCTTTCCCCCAAAGCCCGAAGGCCTGAAATCGGGGTTCCAGTCTTACGCATCAAAAACCGATGAGTTAAACATTCTAGATGTCAAATGAAAGTGCCCTCTGTCAAATAAGAAAAGGGGTAGAAGCCGAGCTTCTGAGTGTTCACATGCAAGTGGCAAAGGAAGAGATAATAGCTTTGATGAGAAGATACAAAAGATAGTTGGACGAGTTTTTAAACACATTATCATGAGCATCCTCACCCTTGTTAGCTCATTGCACAGTAACTGCTCGTTGGAAAATTTATAATTCCAAATATTCAATTTGTGGTTTATTGCTCCCTTCATGAGCATTATTACGACTAGTGTGTTGGAGATACGATGGAGCGGGGTTGGTATCGATGATCTGTGAGGACACGAACAGTTTTGGGGAGTTGGGAGTGTGTCAGCCCATGGTTTTGGATTGCTAAATATGCTTACTGGCGTTGACACGAATTTCACCATCACATCTAAAGGTGAAGATGTTGGTCATGATAAAAAATGATACACATGGAACACAAGAGTGTCTACAAGGAAGAATTACATCTGGAGCTACATCCAAGCACCCATAAAAATGTCAAAGTACTCGCAGATGCCGATAGTCCTTAGGATAGAGTTCACCATTGAAAACATGTGTGGGTATAAGGTAAATGCGCATAAGAAAGAAATGCCCAGAAATTTTCAAAGAGCTTTTGTGGGTTATTATCAGCAATACCTTAATGAGCGAATGGTACAAAAATGATAATTCTATTGCATGTAGTAATGAATCCAAGGAATGTTGTTGTAACTGGTGCATATGAGCATCTGATAAGGAACAGGAAGCAAATTGTTCATGGTCATATGGTTATGATTCATAGCCTGTTGACAGTGGTGCCCAATGTCATATATTTAATGAGCAAGCCAAGAGAAAAGGGTCAAAGGTTTACTGATATAGACATGTTCTAGTGGAAGTAGTATTTTTCAATAACAGTCTTTGGAAAAAAATTCTTTTTCCCAATTGTTTCCTGTATGCAGAGCAACATATAGTGCAACAAGGACCATCCAACAATCATTTAAATATGGATAATGATTCCAGAGATAGATCTGAGTAATGACTGGAGGTAGACTTGTACCTATGGATTTTGAGCTGCGAATTTGTAGTTTTGGGCTATTTGGTGAATGTCTCAAGGGCATATTACAGACTGTTGGACAATGAGTACATAACAAGAATAACTATCCTTCTTTTTGCAACAAAGCCATATCACTAATATGAAGGATATTGGATTTGTATCTCATGAAAAGAAACAGAGCATGGCAGATTTAGCAGACATAGAAAAGTGTTACAGCAGTCAGCAACAACAATCAGAGTGCCAACGATTATGGTAATGAATATATGTTGGACAAAAGATAGTAAATACATCCGGGAACAAATGAAGAGTTAGACGAAGCGCTAGCACCTCCAATTGAAAACCAATAACGTATGCATACTGCTAAGATCATATTTTATTTTTAGGCAGGGGTTGTGGGTAACCCAAGGGTTTTTTCAGTTGAGACAAATTTTGTATAAATAAATAGATTGTAGATCTATTGAAGGGGGGGAACATCCCAAGAGCCTTTTGGGGGATGGGTTTGTAATTCGATTTCTTTCAGCACATATAGAACAAAATGCCAAGAGATTCTATACCTTGTCACTGTGTAATTCTGTCTTTTCTTGTATTGTTTTCTCAAGTTTACATTCATTTGTTCTTCCTTCTTTTACATATTTAGTGTGTAATGACTCTAATTCAGTAATACCTCTGCTATAGTCATTTATTGGGCAACGTGTTAGGTTCAACTTTTCCTCTGTTTATGCTGTGAGCAAAACAAGACCTATAGCTTGATTTTTTTTGCCTAGATTACAAGTTATATATATGCATGTTTGTCTTTCGAAGTTATTTTTCATTCCTCTGTTTAAGTAAAGATTAGACTTATTAGAATTAGATACCTAACTCTTTGTTTCAGTCTCTTTCATCCCCTATCTTCTATCCATCTTCCTTATTTTAATTAAATTAGGAAAACGAGGTCATGCCTCTTTGTTTATGATTTATAAATGACTCAAAGACATGTTTCAGACCTAGTTCTAGAAGCCTCCTATGACTGATCAATAAAAAAATTATTATTTCATTCAAAATGTGCTAAGTCTTGGCTCTATTATAGCCTAGAACCAACTCTTCCGACAACATTTTCTAGCGCCACTGCCGGGGATGGAGGAACAAAGTTATCTTCCCTGGGATATGACAAAAAGTTTATATCTATTCCTTGATGGTGAACAAGGGATAGGCATTCAATTGGTTGTGATCATCCACCTGGCTAATCCTTGGTTCAAAGACTCTACATGATTCACTGGTGACTCCACTGGTCTCAAAATGTCAAATTCATTCACTGCTCGGATTGTTGCAAGGTTTGCTCCTTTGGACTTTACAAATGTTTATGGTTTTCCAAACGCTGTTCTAGACATTAAAATTTGGGAAGATGTCCTTCCTAAATTTGGAGGATATGCAGACAACAATCCTTCTCAACACTTGTTTGAATTCCACAAGCTCATGGATGAATTAAATGTACATCATGAAGATTTCCTCATGAAACTGTTTATGTTTTCATTGGAAAGAGATGTTAAACTCTGGTATAAATCTTTACCCCATTCCAGTATTCCTTCATTGAAATATTTTCACACACTTTTTCATCAACATTGTAAGAGGATCTATTCATCTGAAATCCTTTTTGAAGATTGTTGCAATATAGAATTCATAAGACAAAAAGATCAAACAAATCCTCTTGAAGAGGAGGAAGGAATAACATAAATTTCTCAAGTTGATGAAGATAATCAATATGAAGAAGAGTTGGCTGATAAAGAAGTAGGATATGATAGCTCTTGTGATCATATTCAAGAAGAAGATCAAACCAAACTCCATGAAGATGAAGCGGAAAGGTCAGAAGGCCTTCAAACCGATCACAACCAAATTTGCTGCAACGATGAGGAGGAAAACGCTTTTTCAGATGAAGAGATGATTCAAGCTCATTCATATATAACTCTATTTTTAATTATGTTGTTCAAGAGAAATACGTTCATAATGAGTTTTTTAATATTAATGATATTGAAAATGGTTTAATTTTACAACATGATGATGAAATTGTTGGTTTAAATATTCATGAAGACCAAAAACTTATGGAAGGTCATATACAATCATTGTTTGCTGATATAGAACATAGTCATTTTTCTATGGAAGAATCCCTTACTTATCAGTTTCATGATCAAGTAAAGGACTTGAAATATGAAGAATTGTATGTCACCAAAAATCCATTTCATGAAGAGTTTCAGGAGGATTGTAATCATCCAAATGTAATAGAGATTTCAGGTATGATCACTGTTGTAAATCCTCATGAAAATTAGTCCGTGGATATTCAACTATCTTTGCTAGATCCTCACAAAACAGAAATTTATAAAAGTCAATGTTCTGGAACGTGTTATGAGTAGCCTGTTTATGATGAGTATCCAAAAGAGCAAGAAGAGCATATTTATTTTTCATCACACACGAAAATTTACGACAATCCTCCTTTGTTTGATGAATATGATGAAAGTGTTTCTAAAGATGATGAGCAGCAAGAAACTTTGGTTCAACAAGAAAGTAATCAATAACATCATGAAAGAAATCAGCCTATGTATGATATCTATCAAGAAGATCTTTGGATAGCAGATGAAGGACATAAGCAGGGGTTACTGAAACAATTGATCTCTCCTCCCTGTTTAGAAACTATTGAGCAATAGACCAGTAAGTTTCAATGTGACATTTTTGCACCAGAAGAAGAAAAAATCAGCAGTGGACAAAGGAATTTCATACAACTTGCCCAGCAGGAGGAAGTATGGATTAACTACAAAAGTGGAATATCTCTCCCCTTATACGATCCAGTAGCAGTTTATATGGAGTCAAAATGGGGCATTGAATTTTTTATTTCCAACTTCTTGAAGTCAAAATTTCAAAACTGTAAGTGCTTGCTCCCAGGGTATGTTTTGAAATTTGCAGTTGCTCCTGTCATTTTTGTGCTCAAATATGGAAGCATAATTAAGTTTGTTAGTCGTGCATTCATTTGGTTGATTTGGAAATTTTCCTATACTTGAACAAAGCAGTGATATTATTTAGAGTAGGTGATGTATATAAATAATATTGACTTCGAGCATTAGAGTACAGCGGTGGTTTTCAATATGTTTCTAGTTTATTTTGGCATCCAGTATGGTTTTGATTTAAGGCATTACGACTCCATAGCCCAATGAATGCATAAGCAGTTTTTGTTTCAAAAAGGCACAAGTAAAGTGACAGGGTTCAGAGTTTGATATGGATGATTGCAGGTCGCCCAATGGATGAAGGCACATGGTCTACTGTTCTTGGCGCTTTATAGAAAAGCACCATCCCTAGATGGAGCCCATGTTGGAACAAATATTGAAAAATTCTAAACTTAGTGTCTTTCGCCAAAATTTATGTCAGTTGCACCAGTTAGTTGTTACACGTCAAAATTGTTCAAATGGATAAGTGTCGCATTGTCCCTATCAATCGTCGTAAGTGTCGCATCTTCCCATCAGCTTTCGCAAGTGTCGCAAGTTGATTGCTAGTGTCGCAAATAGAGTTCAGACATGATGTCGTGATAACGACACTAAGGAAGCACTTACGGTACATCACATGATTGATTTGAAGGAAGAGAACTAGTTTACTGTGATCAAATGAGTCTTGACACCTAAAAGGAGATCTGAAACTGAGGTTTGGAGAGGGAATGCTCCCCTAATACAGCTGCAGAAGCGCTGGCGCTCCCCTATAATGTCTTAGGGAGCGTTATAATGCTCCCAGACCCTTTTGGAGGAGCGCTTCCCATCTTAAGAGTGTTGGCGCTACCCCAAGGCTTGCCAAGGAGCGCTACAATGCTCTGTGAACCCTTCTGAAGGAGCGCTCCCTATTCTGAGTTAGTTGTTAGCCTGTTGAGAAGAATAAGGAGGAGGACATTCGAGATTAGGAGGCTGTTGTGCTCGAATTCTTGTTCT
This sequence comes from Picea glauca, assembly GCA_000966675.3. Classification (NCBI taxonomy): domain Eukaryota; kingdom Viridiplantae; phylum Streptophyta; class Pinopsida; order Pinales; family Pinaceae; genus Picea; species Picea glauca. The sequence continues at coordinate 594,446 of JZKD02S1815937.1, forward strand.
CATCACCAGATCCTTGATCTATGGAGAAGGTTCCCAACTGGTTCTAAACATAACTCAAGAGGTTAGGCTCCTCCCAACCTATATAAGCAGGCTCTATGATGGTGGAAAGGGAGAAGAATTGGATATGTGAAACTTATGATCTTGGAGGAAACTTACAGTCAGCCAAAGGAGAATAATCAGTGAAGCTGCTGTTATCCAGGTCATGGATCTTTCAGGCAAGGGTTAGACGAAGAGGACTTGACGAAGCTGTCGTATTCGCATCTACGATTGTAAGTACTGCTGTCGTTATTCTCATTAATATGACACGCTTGGCCTGTTTCTTTCTAGTTTGTGTCTGATGTTACATGAACTTATCATCCAATGGTAGATCTGTTTTCAAGCTAATATCAATAGAGTAGTAAGTAGTCGTATCTTGTTTTGCCTGCAGAACTCAGCGAGGAGCAAACGATTGGAGCGCAACTCGGAGCGTGCAGGGACAAACGTCGATAAAAAGGTACTTCTATCATCCTTCCTTCTCATGTGTTAGTTTAGATAGATTTGAAAGAAATTCAGTGTCCACATTAAGCACCTTTCTGTCTAGGGTTAAGGTCAAGCCCTAGAGGTCGATCTACTTGTCCGCAGACAGATTTTCCTACAACAGAAACTGGCGACTCCGCTGGGGAGATAGCCTCAATTCAAAACCTTTTGTTTGGATTTTTCTCCTCATTGACCTTGTTCTGTCCCTTGATTGTTTCAGACCTGGTTTACCCCTCTTTGATTAGTTTCACGAGATGATTGGCTCCTTGTCCCATCATACTCAACATCTATGTCAAGTTAGAACTTCAATTTTTGAATTTTCTTGACATTTCTGGAACTTTTAGACCCTGGCGCCCCTGTCTCAGTGCTAACCGAATGCCAGCGCTCCTAGAGGCTCTGCACAGAGCGTTATAATGCTCATTTCCCTTGGCAACAGAGCGCCAGCCTCCTTTGGCCCAGAAACCTTCCAAAATTTGCATTTTTTTTGGATTTCTGCCTCTGTGTTCTTCTGCTGAGTGATCTTGAGAGTCAACTTTTCTTCCTTTTAACCTTGATATCTGTCTTTTTGAAGGATAGACACCTTGTTGATTGGATCTTATAGCCTTCTTCACTATTTTCATTAGGTTTTTCCTATTGAGTGAAATTTGAAACTTTTGCATTGTTCTCATCTCCTCATCAGTTGAGTAAAAAACCTTGGTGAAGGTCATCAAAGGCCTATAGACCTCTTCGTCTTGCTTTAAGTCAAGTTCCTTATTCTTCAATTTTTTCTTTTTGGGTGTAAATTTTTGTTTTCTCTTTGATTGTTTTCTTTTGTTCGCTTTTTCGTTTTGATTGCTACGAAGGGTGTATTGTTTGTGTTACTCTTGCTTATGCTAGTTTGGTTTTCATTCATGCCAAGAAGATAATTAGCAGAGATAAGCATTATGTTGTATTGATCATCATCCATACGCAAACAATAAAGGTATTTTCATGATTGATTGAGCATATTAGAAGGCATTTAATTTTTTTTGCATTACATCAAGATTTGATTGAGAAAAGAATTGTTGAGGATACTCCGTATTTCATGTTTGTTAGTGAAAGAACTCTCTCTCTCCCGTAGATAGATGTTCATCGAAAGAAAATGATTGCTTATCATGCTTGATGCACTCTTTGGGTCAGAGTCTTAATTCCATTGGTTTCACTTCCATGCACCCCTTTTGCGTAAAGAACAGCCACAAAAATCAACGTTAATTAAAAACCATCTAGAACTTTTTCTTTGATAGAATCCTCCACCAACAGTAGAATAGGTGTAGTACTTTGGATCAGGGCTGTGAGCATAACTCTCCAAAGTTTCTAAAACAAACATTAGCATCC
>JZKD02S1815937.1:596324-614285 GCA_000966675.3 Picea glauca
TCTAAATAAAAAAAATACTTTTATATGTCGGAAGTTGAATAACTTGTGAAAATACAGTTTTTTTTGTCATAAAACAAGCAAAAGTGTAACCCACCTTCATGATTTCACCCATTTTAAAATTATTTTATATAATTTTAAATTAATATTTTAGAGTTTGGTAAAAAAAGAGAAAATTGTTGATTTAGTGAAACCTTTGCACCTTTTATAAAAGTTATTGGGTCAACTACTCTTCACGTCCAATCTCTAAACTAGCTACCAAAATTCATACACATGCCAAGTCACAAGACAACTCATACAAAACTCCAAGGAGAGAATCCACAGGAGCAGCAGGGCCAAACACCTGCGATGTGATACCAGTTGGCCGAGACCAAGCGCTCAAGCACCACACATCAAGTCGCATGGAGGAGGATGAATGGAAAGCATTGAGAATTCAGAAAATGCCTACGTGGGTGCACTATGCGAATCATCCTCTACATCTCATAACGGTTCGAGATTCAGCCAAGACCCGGTGCCCAAGCGTCGAGCGTTAAGTCACATGGAGGAGGAGCTCATGAGGAGGCCTAAAAAGAGTGCAATACACCACAAGAAAATCGCTAGAACAAGGTTATACATAAGTGCCACATTCCTTTTCGGGATTTTGATCGTCGTAGGAATTCTAATAAGCCACTCCTCCTTTCCCCCGAAGCTCGAAGGCCCGAAATCGGGGTTCTAGTCTTACGCATCAAATGTCAATGAGTTAAATGTTCCAGCTGTCAAATGAAAGTGCCCTCTGTCAAAGAAGAAAAGGGGCAGAAGTTGAGCTTCTAAGTGTTCGTGTGCAGGTGGCAAAGGAAGAGATAATAGCATTGATGAGAAGATACAAAAGATATTTGAACGGATTTTTAAACGCATTATCATTAGCATCCCCACCCTTGTTATCTCATTGCACAATAACTGCTCGTTGGAAAATTTATAATTCTAGATATTCGATTTGTGGTTTATTTCTCTCTTCATGGGCGGTGTGTTGGAGATACGATGGAGCGAGGTTGGTATCGATGATCTGTGAGGACACGAACAGTTTTGGGGAGTTGGGAGTGTGTCAGCCCTTGGTTTTGTATTGTTGAATATACTTACCGGCGTTGACACAAATTTCACTATAACATCTAAAGGTGAAGATGTTGATCATGATAAAAAACTATACACATGGAAAACAAGAGTGTCTACAACCAAGAATCACATCTGGAGTTGCGTCCAAGCACCCATAAAAATGTCAGAGTACTCGCAGACACTGATAGTCCTCAGGATAGAGTTCACCATTGAAAACATGTGTGGGTATAAGGTAAATGCACACAAGAAAGAAATGCCCAGAAATTTTCAAAGAATTTTTGTGGGTTATTAGCAGCAATACCTTAATGTTCAAATGGTACATAAATGATAATTCTATTGCAGGTAGTAATGAATCCAGAGGATGGTGTTGTAACTGGTGCAGATGAGCATCTGAGAAGGCATGGGAAACAAATTGTTCATGTTCGTATGGTTCTAATTCGTAGTCTCTTGATAGTGGTCCCCAATTTCATATATTTAATGAGCAAGCCAAGAGAAAAGGGTCAAAGGTTTACTGATATAGACATGTTAGAGTGGCGGTAGTACTGTTGAATAACAGTCTTTGGAAACTTTTTATTTTTCCCAATTGTTTCCCATATGTAGAGAAACATCTAGCGCAACGAGGACCATCCAACAAGCATTTAAATATGGATAATGATGCCAGAGATAGATCTGAGTAATGGATGGAGGTAGACTTTTACTTGTGGATTTCGAGCTACAGAATTGGTAGTTTTGGTCTATTTGGTGAATGTCTCAAGGGCATATTACAAACTCCTGGACAATGAGTACATAACAAGAAGAACTATCCTTCTTTTTGTAACAAATCCATATCACTAATACGAAGGATATTGGATTTGTATCTCATGAAAAGAAACAGAGCATGGCAGCTTTAGCAGACATAGAAAAGTGTTATAGCAATTAGCAACAACAATCAGAGTGCCAACGATTATGGTAACTGTAACGAATATATGTTGAACAAAATATAGTAAATACATTCGGGAACAAATGAAGAGTCAGACGAAGCGCTAGCACCTCCAATTGAAAACCAACAACGTATGCATACTGCTAAGATCATATTTTATTTTTAGGTAGGGGTTGTGGGTAACCCAAGGGTTTTTTCAGTTCAGACAAATTTTGTATAAATAAATGGAATTTATATCTATTGAAGGGGGGGAATAGCCTGAGAGCCTTTGGGGGGATAGGTTTGTAATGCCATTTCATTCAGCAAATATAGAACAAAATGCCAAGAGATTATATACCTTGTCACTGTGTAATTTTGTCTTTTCTTGTATTGTTTTATCAGGTTTACATTCATTCTCTCTTCCTTCTATTACATATTTGGATTGTAATGAATCTAATTCAATAATACCTCTGCTATAGTCATTTATTGGGCAGTCTGTTAGGTTCATCTTTTCCTTTGTTTATGTTGTGAGAAAAACAAGACCTGTAGCTTGATTGTTTATGCCTAGATTACAAGTTATATATATGCATGTTTGTCTTTCGAAGTTATTTGTCATTCCTCTATTGAAATAAATATTAGACTTATCGGAATTAGATACCTAACTCTTTGTTTCAGTCTCTTTCATCCCCTATCTTCTATCCATATTCCTTATTTTAATTAAGTTACGCAAACGAGGTCATGCCTCTTCGTTTATGATTTATAAATGATTGAAAGGCATGTTTCAGACCTGGTTCTAGAAGCCTCTTGTGACTGATCAATCAACAAATTATTATTTCATTCAAAATTTGCTAAGGCTTGGCTCTATTACATCCTAGAACTAACTCTTGCAACAACAGCGGGGTCGTAACTTTTGCAAACGACCTCCATTTTAGGTGCGTGATATCCCGTTGGAAAGGTATTTTCGAGAACTAAAAATTAAGTCGTCAAACTCTGAATTTGTCTACAGTTTGACTGTGGCAATCCAAAAAAAACATTGTTTAGGGCCCCAAAATGGCCCTGGAAGTACAAAAAGATGTACTGACATGAAAACTTCCAAAATAAGCCAATTGGATTAAGTGGGTGGCCACCAATATCCACTTGGAAAATGTGTAGGGCTTCAAACAACCTCGTAAGTGTAGAACCCACTATTACAAATAATTACAGAAGAAGGTGTTGAACTAAAAACTGTCAAGAGGAGCTAGTTGGAATAGGTGGGTGGCCACCAATATTCACCTGGATCAAATGGAAAGTCAAGATGTCAGCTATTCTCAGAGAGAATAAGATTTGGAGCTTTGTCAACACCATAGTTGTTGTTCCATCAGCAGACCCTATAGATTTGGATTTACATGAGGCAAAGGAGGTGGAGGCACATAGGCTTATTCTGGATGGGGTGAAGGACCACTTTATTCCACACTTGGCTAAGAAGACAACCAAAGAGATGTGGGATGCACTGAAAAACTTGTATGAGGTGAAGAATGAAAACCGGAAGATGGCCTTGAAGGATAAATTGCATGATACCAATATGGGTAAGGGGGAGAGTGTGTGTTCTTATCTTACCCAGATAGCTCAAGTGAAAGATGAGTTGGTTGCAGTTGGGGAGGTCATATCAAATTTAGAGTTGGTGATGATAGCCTTGAAAGGCTTCACCAAGGAATGGGAAGTCTTTGTGAAGTGTGTGGTGTGTCATGTGCACCTTCCAGATTGGACCAGACTGTGGGATGATTTCACTCAAAAGGAGATTCAAGAAGGATCTCAGAGTAGTGGACATAAGAAAGATGGAGCTGATGAAGATGTTACTCTTGATGCAAAGGGAAAGGGGAAGAAGAAAGGAAATTCTAGGAGGGACTTGAGTAAATTCAAATGTTAATGTTATAACCAGTTGGGGCACCTTGCTTCTCAGTATCCTGAGAGGAAGAAGAAGAATAAGGAGTAGGAGGGGTATGATACAGTTGCTACAACAGCCATGGAGGACTTTTCTTCCAAGTTTTATAAGGACTTTTTATTTGGTTATTGTTATGTACCTGAATAGATCTGAAGATAACTCTCAAAATAAACCCACAATATCAACAAGAAAAAACCAAACCATTCACCAAAACATTTAACAAAAAAATATAGACAAAACCCTTGAGGTAGGGTAACACCATATATTAATCCTTAAGGAAGGATAACACTCCTCAAGAAATGCTTGATACATTCACAGTATTCTTCACTATGCTTCATTGCATTGCTTACACTTCTTTATATAGCTCTCTCTATCTCCTAGGAACCTTCTAGAGAGCCTTCTCAAATTTATTACATCTAACTACCATACTGGGCCTTTATTAATATAGTGGACCTAGTCCACCTTACATTGAAAGGCCACATTCTCATATATTAAATCACTTCCAATACATTAAACCACATTCCCATTGGGTACCTCCCTAGGTACCCCATATTACCTCCCTCGTTATACTACATTCCATCCCCATTCACATGTTTCGTCCTCGAAACACGAGAAGAAACCATACAATAAGACCGTCTAAGCAATGTAGCCAATTGGTACCAAGTACAACCATCCATCCATCCCAATGGAAGTCGAACATGACGTCCATTTTCTGCCTTTCCACCCTGATGTTGCTATGCATCATGTCAGGGTTTCCATGGGATTGTTTATGTAGCCTGAGCTCTTCCTGTAGTTCTGATAGTCCTCCATGCACCTCTTGATCGATATCTTGTCTGGTGCCCTGTTGGTGCATAAATGTGTTGATGCACATGCCCTTTCCTTGATGACTATTGTGTCTCTATATAATGTGGATGGTGATATACAAGGAATATGTTCTTTTTTCTTCAAATCTACAACACTTTGTGCCTTTGAGCCAATGACCTCCTTAGCTTCTTGATTATGTATTTCTTGTAGTTTTGCATCATCTCCTTCTATAGACTCTGCCTCTGATTCAACGTCAGACTCGACAATAACTTATTTGCTAGCTTCCATGGGCCCATCTTTCTTACTAAGAGACACATCTTGCAATGTAATTTTCTTTTTCTTGTACCAAATCTTTAGATACTATTGTTGCACATTAATATTAACAGTACCCACTGATTCTATCCAAGGATATCCCAAAACAATGTCTTCATCACCCATATCTAGATCCTCAAAATCTGAATGCAACACATATTTATCCATACTGAGCTTCAAATCTTTAGAAATTTTAACATTTTCACCTGCAATCTATGTGATTTGAATATTCTTTGCCAGAATTTGCAATCTATTAACCAACTGAATATTGATAAAAAAAAAATTGCAACTAGGGTTAATAGAAACAATGACATTTTCTTTATGACCATGAACTTGTAATATAGATTTTCAACATGAAAATAAACCCTTGGTGCTCTATGTATCCTTATTTTTTCCATGAGAACACCTATCTAACAATATTTGTTCAGATTCTCCATTGGAGAGTGTCATCATCTCCTTATAATCAAGCGATTTCCACCAAATGGTAGCATTACCTTGTAATTTATGAGCTACCCAATGGGGCCAATTCTCTTCCCATGCTGAATTTCTTTCTTTAATGAATGTTTCAATACTAGGGCCATCACATTTCCCTATAAAATACATCTTGTTATGAAAAACCCTAAAAATAGAACAAGGGTTTTAAAAATAAATAACTACAGAAAATCACGGCTTTTTTCTGGAAAAACCCTAAAAACCTGTTGAATTTAAAATGCTCATAACTTTACTTCCCATACTCTGTTTCGGCCAATTGTTTTTTGAAATTGGGTATTTTTCCGAGAGGAATTCAAATATCCATTTTTTTTGGCCAAATTCTACACAAAAAGTTTCATATCTGAACCTGAAGTGCATCGCCCTCTTTTTTCCCTAGAGAAATTTTTTTTTTTGCAAAAAGAGCAAAAAATTCTTCTCTTCTTTGGCCAAGGAAATTTCTCTGATACCAATTGTTATCTACCTTAATAGATCTGAATATAACTCTCAAAATAAACCCACAATATCAACAATAATAAACCAAACCATTCACCAAAACACTAAACACAAGAATGTAGACAAAACCCTTGAGGTAGGGTAACACCATATATTAATCCTTAAGGAAGGATAACACTCCTCAAGAAATTCTTGATACATTCACAATATTCTTCACTGTGCTTCATTACATTTCTTACACTTATTTATATAGCTCTCTCTATCTCCTAGGAAACATCTAAAGAGTCTTCTCACATTTATTACATCTAACCACCATAGTGGGCCTTTATTAATATATTGGACCTATTCCACCTTACATTGAATGACCACATTCTCATATATTAAATCACTTCCAATACATAACCACATTCCCATTGGGTACCTCCCTAGGTACCCCATATTACCTCCCTAGGTATACTACATAAGTACATGAATAGATCTTAAGATAACTTTCAAAATAAACCCACAATATCAACAAGAATAATCCAAACCATTCACCAAATACTGAACACAAGAAATAGAGAAAGCCCTTGAGGTAGGGTAACACCATATATTAATCCTTAAGGAAGGATAACACTCCTCAAGCAATGCTTGATACATTCACAATATTCTTCATTATGCTTCATTACATTCCTTACACTTATTTATATACCTCTCTCTATCTCTTAGGAACCTTCTCACATTTATTACATCTAACTACCATAGTGGGCCTTTATTAATATAGTGGACCTAGTCCACCTTACATTGAATGACCACATTCTCATATATTAAATCACTTCCAATACATAACCACATTCCCATTGGGTACCTCCCTAGGTACCCCATATTACCTCCGTAGGTATACTACAGTTACTCTAGTATCCAGTGTCGATAGTGGAGGATTTGGGGGTGATAATAGATGGATTTTTGACCACGCCTCTTGTCACATGATGGGAATCAGGAGAATATTCCTCATTATCATAGAGATAAGTCCTGATCAACTAGTGGAGAGTGAAGGAGGTATGGAATGAGTTGTACATGGAGTTGGAAGGGTTATATTTTGACTCAAGTATGGGGGACTCCTAGAGGTTGATGGAGTTATCTTTGTTCCAGGGGTGATGGTTAACTTTCTCTTGGTCTCACCCTTGGAGGATATTGGATATTGTACATTGTTCAAGAGGGGACATGTACTTATCTACAGGGAGGGAGTGGACCCGGTGGAACCACAGCTGATTGGTGATCGGGTGGACAGGTTGTACATGTTACGAGGACAACCTTCATGTTATGAATTAGCATCAAATGAGGAGCAGGAGGCTCTTGAGACTGCGGTGGGCCCAAGGATTTAGTCTTGCATTCTGAGAGAAGAAAGAGAGTCTCTTTTGAACATACGAAGGAGCCTTAGCTGGTGTGATCGAATCAATGCTCAAGGCCGAGTGGATTCTCCTAGAAGCTCAGGGTTCATAGTGGTTGTTAGGAGAAGATCTTCTGGTTCAAGTTATGTGCAGGTGTTGGGGATTGCTCCAGGTTCAGAGGGAGATCATACTGCGAACAATGTGATGGGACCGAATGATGGTGATGGTAGTGAATACATCCCTCTCTAAGAGGGAGTGTTAGATTTTATAGCTTGGGAGGTACTCCGCATGTTTTGTCTTGTATGCGGAAGTGGTCTTTTATTTACATTACCTGGAACTTGACTTTGTAATAGGTTTTTATAAAGTTGTAATTAAGTGGTTCTTTTATGTTTCTGACTTCTTAATAAAGTGTACCTTCTAATATCAAAGTGACTTTATTTCATAAAGTGCACTTATGTTATAAAGTGAAATTGTACTTTAATATTTAAGTGATTTATTTTGGAGGGAATGAATCATGTCCCTTGATCATGTAAAGGAAAGATTAAATCTTGGCCTTTGGATTTAGCAATGGGGAAGGTGAAAAGACACTTGGAAGGTGAAAGGTCATTTTCGAATTATAAGAGAATGCATTGGGTAGTGTGCAAGACACAACAAGAGAAGAGGAGATTGATATATTTCTGAGAGAGCTTGAGAGAGGAAAGTGAGCACCAAATTTTGTCACGAATTCCAAGGGAGATTGGGCACATTTCCCAAGGGATAATTTTTTGTTTAGACGAGGATGAGATTTATTGTTGAAGGCAGGTTGTACTGTACAGATCTATACATGTTGTACAACAACAAGTTTGGGCAAGAAAATCGAGGCAAGTGTGGGAACAATTTTTGAGGCAAATTTTGGTGAATTTTTTGTTGGAGTTCGGTCGTATTTGTGAAGGTACAACATCCCATTATGGGCACAGATATCGAGGTAATGATTTCAGCAAGGTCGTACAGTTGTACTGATTTGGCACCTTTTTTTGTAGGCAACATATTTGTGGGACTGTTGGGTGATGTAAGTGATTCTCTTGGCTGCTAAATGTAATGTTGTTGCTGATATACTTTCCTAAAACTAATAAAATCTCTCTCTTTGGGATTTCCCTGGTTGGTTGCCTAAATTTATGAGTTTTACATGGATGTGTAATTGTTTTTCATTGTGATTATTCCACTGCAAAAGTTCTTGGCAATGTGTATTTATGCTCATAATATTTTCTAAATGTCGTTTTATACATTTTAGAGTTCATACATGACAATTATATCCAGGTTGCTAAGTGTATGATATAATTTTGTGCATGCTGATTTTGTCATTAAATTTCTATAATTGAAACTTAGCTTGCTTTTTGTCCAAGGCTGCATAAATCCTAGGTACACTTCTACCCATGTCCTCTATTATTTCATCTTGTTGCGTGTTGTGAGCAGTCTTCACTATTTCACTTTTGCGCGGGAAATCTCTCTACATGTGATCTCCTTTACAACCCCACCATTGAATAGGTTGTTGCATTGACCTTTTCCCCAATGGTTCTGTCATTCTGGATTCTTTAGTAGATGGTTGTTCCTGATAGTTATTTTTGAAGAATGGTGGCCTAGTCCCCTTCTTCCTTAGTTCCATCTTACTTTTCTTCTTGTCTTCCCAATATTTCTGGTAAGATGCTTTCCCTTTTTTTTGATCATAAAGGAACTTATCCCTTCTTATAGTTTCCTCCAATGTTTTGGGATCATCATATTGTATTATGTCACTGATAAATGGTGGCATCCCACTCAAATATCTATGAATCTTAACTTGCTCATCAATGATGAAGGAAACATATTTTAGTAGTTCTAAAAACCTTCTTTCATACTCATCAATAGCCATACTCCCGAGCTTGAGTTCTAGGAACTCTTTCATTTTCTTGTCATAGTATATCTTAGTCAAGTATTTCCTTTGGAAATACCTCTTGAATTCTTTCCAAGTCACTTTCTTCTCATCAATGCATTGTACTTGCACATATTGGTCCCACCACATTGATGTCTTTCCCTTGAGTTGGTAAGTAAAAATTCTTCATTATGCATTGGAAGAGTAATTATGTAACTGAAAATATTTTCTCATACTTAACAGCCATGACTCCACATCCTCATCCTTATTGTGTTCACCATTAAAAGTAGGAGGATTTGTTTTTTTCATTCCCCCCTGTAGTTCATCCACTCTAGTATTCTTAGGCTTCTTGACAGGAGTTGAACTACTGCGTGATCTCCTAGTGGGATGTATTGGAGAGTGATGGTGTTTTTTGTCAACACTTATGTTGCCCACTGAACTTCCCCTCTTATCATGGGACCTATAGCTTCCTGATCTGCTTGACTTGGTCTGCTTATCCATTTTCTTCTTAATTCTATTCAAGCTCTGTGTCAACTTAATGTTGAAGTCTTCCTATAGCTCCTTGGATTTTATAAGCCTCTCATTCTTAGCTTTATGAATCAATACATCCCTCTGCAAAATATTTATGGTTTCCATCAAGTTCATGCTTTCTTCCTTACCTTCTCCATGTCCATTGGAATTTGTACCTTCAATACCCATATGGACATACATTCCTCTGTTCTCTTCTCCATGAATGAAAATTCCCTGCACATCTTCCATGATTCTAAACTTGTGTTGATCTTGTTCTGATCTAGTTGATGTTAATTCTGCAAAATGTGCAGCCAACAAAAGGTGTTAGGCTAGACAATCAAATCATGAAATGATGTACAATTATGTTTTCATACAACATCATAAATCTTCTTCCCATTTCTTGGGAAGATTGATTTTCCAATCGACTGTGTGCACACTACTTTCCAATTATTAGCATACACCAATTTTACATACACCATGCTAAAATGTAGCACATGCATCACACTCTTCTAATCAATATATATACTTTTATGTCACACACCAATATTTACGGAGCATGACTTTTGTGTTGCACACCAATACTATGCATGCACTACCAACACAACACTTAGGTTAAGTGTTTTTACATCACACGCCAACACTCTGCGGAGCACAACCTTTGTGTCGCATACCAATATTATAATGTTGCACATATTGCAAGTACTGCACTACACAACGTCGGGTTCTAATGTGTTCATATTGCACGCCCAAACTTCAAACGCACACTGTGTGATGCCAAAATTCAACACGCTTTATTGCACACTAATAGTATGTGTATGTTACTAACTATACCCTGTGCAATGTCATAACTTAGTGTACATACCACGTACACCCTTGTTTTTGTGCAATGCCAATGTCCAATGCACACACCTACGCAACATCATTTTTCCACATTACTGACTTCACACAGTGCAATACTCACTTTCTAATGTGCACACCTGCACATCTTATTCTTCTACGCATCATTACTACTTAGCATGCACACTGCTCTCGATACTTAACTGATTTTTCCATAGTTTTCATTGCATAAATTGGGGCTTTTGCTCGATTCTCACCCAATTTCTACCAAGGACTTTCTGCAACTGTGAAATTTGTCCAATTTCACTCCAATAACCCAAATTCAACCAATTCCTATCTAAATTTTATAGAAGAAGAATTAAAATAAGAAATATCTATTCACTTAACCCAAATCCCCAAATTCCTCATGAATTTTATAATAGAAATTGGGGCTTTTACCCAATTTCACTCCAGTGCTTCAAATCTCCATCATGGATGCACTGTGACTTCAAATTTGGCCAATTCCAAATTTAATTTTCTGTGAAAAATGATTCAACATGATGTTAACTCGAACCATATAGGCTCCATGTTGTAAACTAGGCTCTGATACCATATTGTAAGACCCCCAACCACCCAGTTTGGGCCATGCTACTACTTCACCCATTCTGTTAATGCTCTAATGTCATATTGTTAGCAATTCTACTTAAATTTCTCTAACACAACTCTGACATTAATTAAAAAAATATAGAAACTTTGCAATGCATAATTACTTACATTTTCTTAATAGATTTATACACAATTCATGACAGAATTATACATACAACATAAATAACATAAACCCATGACAACAATTGTATAAATCTAATTGCAAACATGATTTAACACACAACTGGCACTTATCTTTTGAAATAAAAGACACCAACTGCAGGCATACCTTCCACGTTCCTCCCAGCCTTAGACTGCAATGTTCATAAATCTCAACAATGGGTCACCCCCGAGTCGGGGCTAAACTCCACTTGGGCAAGGGTTCCCAACCAAGCTAAAGTATCTCACTCTACATGAACTCAATCATAGGTAGGTCATCCACAGATGACTCAATTGTAGGAAATTTAGTCACATATGCCAATTTGCACTGCCAACTTATAGTCTCTCATTCCCCACATGTCGGTCCCATCCCCAAGAAGTGTGCCCCTTCTCTTCTCAATAGTCCCTCGAATGACTAACTTCCCTTATAGGGATTCAAAAATAGGCCAGACAAGAAGTCTTAGATCCTTGTTGTTGTAGTTTGACACCTTGGGAAATACTTCCCAACCATTCTCTCACCTGGAGAAAATCCAATCTTCCACGGACCTGACAAAGCACCTCTTCCATTCAAGGTTCCATGGGTCTGTCAACCTGCCTCTTCAATTTATCTCTCCAAGCTAAGTCATACACAGGTATCTATGACAATATTCAACATACTGATCACAGTAATCATCAGGCTCATTACAACCACTACCTGGTTCTCTCACTGAAAATTTTTATGACAGAACCATCTCCCCCGATGGTAGAACAGTCAACTTAATTACCAATTTCAATGGTCTCCGTCCCATGGATTCTTCCTTCCCAAATGGACTATCTCTGAATCATTTGACTGCATGTTCCCAACTCGACACCTGTCGAGTTGAGAACTGCCTTCTATCAACAACATGTCCCCAACTTGACACTTATCATGTTGAGAACTACTTTTATCCACTTGTCCCCTCCCGAGGACTTAGGATATAATATTATATCCTCACTTTACACTTTTTAAGAAATATTAATAAAATATCCCTTTTTGGCTTTAAGGCCCTTTAACCCAGCCCCCTTGACCTCAACTAGAGGAGTTTAAGCCCCCTAAACTCTTTTACGTGGTCAGTCTACCGCAAGAATGTATTTTCATTAATTTCCAAGTGATTACATTTACATCTCAGTACAGAAGTATTGATCTTTTACATACAGGCTCACCAGCCTAAAAATACACAATTCGGGCACTTAAAACTAGTGCATGCAAAACTTCTGGCATGCACGCATTCTTTCCTCAGTGTGCCAACCTTGCACCCTTTCAAATGTGCACATTACATCATGACTTATATACAAAAGGGTTCTTCTTTCCTTCAAAAACCTGTGCACTGAATCCAAGGTTGCGCACCTTTTTCCTTCAGTGCTCAATCGTTTCGCACTAACACTTGTGCGCGTTGCATTCCTTAAGTTGTTTCACTTTCAATGCGCTATGCATGTGTACCTACATAGATGTACGCCAAGACATAAAAATACATGTTGTATCATTTTACCATTGTGTGCATTCTTTTGATGTGAGTTCCTCACGCACTTAGCTTAATGTGCGTAGAACCAAACCCACAAATTTGTTAGTTCAGTTCACTAACTTATAAGTAATGTACAATTACATTGATATTTACACTTGGGGATCATCCTAGGAGTGTTACATATCAGTTTTCTTTCCAAACCCAGAATGTGTAGCACACCTAGAAGGGTTCTTTTCCTCCCATCTTGCAGTATCAGTCGAACTCTTCCTCATCTGACAATTTTGGTTGTCGAGTCATCCCCCAAGAATACATCACCTCCATCATATCGTTCAAACTCGCAGAACCATTCTCTATGTGGTGTCATATGATAGGATGCTCCTGATTTGATCAACAAAACACCTTGATACGACTGTGTACTGGTCGACACTAGGTACACATCACCTCCCTTTTTCGAGGTCATATTTCTCTCAGTTGATTGCTTCTCGACGGATCTCATACTGACTTCCATCACCCTCGATTTACAGTCCTTTTTGTAATGCCCAAATTTACTGCATTTCTAGAATCTTCTTGTCAACTGAACTGGGGATTTAGATCTACCCTTCGACTTAGACTTTCTATCGAATAATTTGCCTTTATCTCTTTCATCTGGTCGACTTCTCACCACTAAAGCATATTTGCTCGATCCTTCCATGTTCTTTTTTCTCATTTCCTCTAACAATAGAGAAGAAACCACATATTCTATAACTAGTGTGGTTGTATTACTCCCTATAGACATGACTAAGCTATCCCAGGAGTCTAGAAAAGAACATAGTAGGCTTATACACTTCTCCTCATTAGGGATTTTAATATCCACAAATGATAACTAGCTTAAAATGGTATTAAACGCATTTAGATGATCATTCACCGAACTTCCATCACTCATTCACAGAAGATACAATTTCTTTCTGAGAAACAACTTATTTACCAGATATTTCGAATGGTATAAGCTTCCCAGCTTGTCCCACAATTTCTTGGCCAAATCTTCACTTGAGACATTCAACAGTATCAAATTTGCAAGAAAAAGTTGAATCGTACTTCTTTCGATTTTCTCCCATTCTTCCATCAACATGCCTGTCTGTTGAGTACTTGAATAGGTCATTATCTATCATTCTCAATCTACAAGAAGATATTCCATTTTAAGCTTCCAAATCTCAAAATTCTGGCCATTGAATTTTTCTATCTATATTCTTGAACTGCTCACCATTCTTTACCACGATCGTTAACACAATTTATGACTTACAACTCTTATTGTACCTAGGGTTTAGCTCTCAGATTCAAGATTGGTAAATCAAGATCTGATACACACATCAAAGCTCTGATACCACTTGTCAGAGCTTAACCTTTCTCTGACACCACTTGTCAGGAAATTAGATACACTTCCACACTAAACCTAGAAGAAGAGAAGAAGAATTTAATCAAGAACGCAAATAGCAAAGAAACAATACACGTAGATTTTACCATGGAAACCCAAACAGGGAAAACCAACACTCCTTGAGCGTTCTTCTCTCTTGTTGTCTTATTCAATCTGAATAGAAGGTTACATGTCTAACCTTGGTCCACACCTAAGACACAATTGACATCATACCCTCTTTCTTGTGCAAGAACAACCCTTTAGCCGATCCGACTTACATATGCATGACCAACAACCTCTAAATTACAGACTCTTGGTGATTATCCATTCATCATCTAAAGATTCAAGATTAGATTTTATGACCTTACAAAACACCTCTTTATAGGCTTTACAACAGGAAAAAATGTAAAGAAATTGCACCCAAAAATGGTTACATATCCATGCAGATCATTGGCTAGAAATCTCGTGAATCTCAGGATTCTGTTACAGTCAACTCCAAGTCGAATCACCAATCGACTATCAGTCGACATTCATTCAGTATTCATTTAGTCACCACACGTCCGCCTGTCGACCTGTTTTTGGTTGACCTCTTCGACTTGTTTTCAATGCCTTTACCATGTCGAACTGCCTCGACCTTCGACTTCAACTTTACCCGGTCGACTAACCTCAACCTTTGACTTGTTTTTGATATACCTCGACTCTTGACCTTCTGTCGATCCACCTCAACTTTGATCGTCAATCGATCCACCTCGACTAGACTTTCACTACAAAGAATATAACAACCCAACAACTAGTTGGCATGTGGGATTTCATTTGAAGCGTGCCTTGAATTGAAACGAGATTCCTTAGAAACTTCAGTTCACTAATACTATAACTTGATCTAGTGTTCCAATGCTCCATTTAGATCCACTTTTGTCCACTTTTTAGATGTTATTTTGTAATGTTCCTGACTTGGCTAGTCTAGGAAATGCTGCAAATGTGTGTGTAGGATCAAAGGTTTACAGCATATAAATGATCATACAAATAATAAACGCAACAAAGGACTGCAAAGTATGTATTATGATATCTCTGTGGATTACAAAATGGATGAATGCAGATGAATAATTCACAATACTCAACTAGATCAACATACAAAGGATATTAGCCGGAATATAAATAAGAAAATGCGGCTGAATAAAATAACAACACTCGGCTAGGTCAAAAGACAAAAGGATCTTAGCTGGAATACAAATAAGCAACTAAAAGATAATACCCAGAATATGGGAGCACTACAGAATCAATGAAGAATGATGGAAGACCTGGATGATCTTCCCGGTGACTAGGGTGTGTCTTTCAACATCGAAATCAACCAATTGGTGTCTTCCTCCTAGAATACAATGAACTATCTCTCTTGAGATGCACCTCTTCTCCTCAATGACAAATCATAATCTGCATAATGATGAATTAGGTCACTAACCCTTCTTTTATAGATTTCCAAAACCCTAAATCATGTTAAAACCCTAATTCGTTGTTGATTTACAAAACCCTAAATCATGTTGAAACCTTAATTCGTTGTTGACTTCCAAAACCCTAAATCACTACTGAAACCCTAATTCACTGTTGACTTCTATTTTTAGCTCATAATGACTTAAAAGTGCTTTTAACCCTTTTTAGCTCAATGTCACTTTCTGAATATAACACCTGTGACTGGAGTGACCTCTAGTAACCCTGATTACCCCTCTTTGGCCCTGTCTATAGTCTAACGGGTCAGTTTAGACCATTAAGCCTCCTCTTCTGGAGCTCCTATTTGGAAAGGGACATTATAGTCCTCCCTTCCCAAAATTGCTTGTCCTCAAGCAATACCAGTCTAGGGTGTTGCAACACCTACTCGCTCTCCCAAGTAGCGTCCTCTACTGGAAGCCCTCTCCATCTGATCAAACACTCTATGATGACCCTACTCCTTAGTTTCCTCTCCCATAACTCCAAAACCTCCTCCAAAACTAACTCCAACTGTCCGTCCTCATCCAACGGGGGAAGCTCCTCTGATGTGTTAATGAATTGTCTCACTGCCTTTTTGAGGCAAGACACGTGGAGCACGTTATGAATCTTTCTCCCCTCTGGAAGCTCTAGCTCGTAAGCAACCTCACCTACTCGGCACATGATCTTGTAAGGACCATAAAATCTGGGCTTGAGCTTCTCGGCCCCACTCTTCTTCAGAGATGAATGTCTGTAGGGTTGGAGTCTCAAGAAAACCAAATCTCCAACCTCAAAGATATGCTCTATCCTGTGCCTGTCCGCACTTATCTTCTGTTGGTTTTGCACTGTCTGCAGGTTCTCTTTCAACAACTTGAGAATCTCCTGACTCTCTATGATCCAATCCTTAGCCCTGGGAGCTCTTCTCTCCCCGAAGACCAAGTCTACCAAAGTGGGAGCATCATATCCGTACAATGCTCAAAAGGGTGTCATACCAATGGACATGTGGAAGGTGGTGTTGTAGCAATGTTCTCCTAAATGTAACCATTTTACCCATGTTCTTTGGTGTCCTCCTACATAGTTCCTCAAATACCCTTCAACCCACTTGTTGACAATCTCGGTCTGCCCATCTATCTGAGGGTGATAATTTGTGCTAGGTGTCAACTCTGTCCCCACCAACCGAAACAGCTCTCTCCAAAATGTCCCTATGAACCGACTATCCCTGTCACTGACGATGTTCTTCAGCAACCCATGAAGTCTGAATACCTCCTTGAAGAAAATCTTGGCTACCTGAACTGCACTGTACTCTGTTGGTATGGCATAGAAGTAAGAAAACTTGGTCAATCTGTCGACCACTACATAGATACAGTCCTTACCCTGGACCTTGGGTAGACCGGTGATGAAGTCCATAGATATACTCTCATTTAATCTCTGGAATTGGGAGTGGCCGAAGTAGCTCTGCTGGAAGAGCATGCTCTGACTTGATCTACTAGAAAGTCACACACTCATTGACGTGTCTCATAACGTCTTGTTTGAGGCCCTTCCATGAGAACCTCTCTCTGATTTGTCTGTAGGTTTTGAAAAACCCTTGATGGCTTGCTAGAGGTGAATCATGAATTGCAGTGAGGATCTTCTTCTTAAGCCATGAATCTGGCACCAAGTAGACTCTATCCTTGTAAAATATGACATCATCAATGACCCTGTACTAGTCATCCTGTATTTTCCCTTCCATCACCTCACAAGAGAATTTGTTCTTAGAATATTCCACTAACAAGTGGGATTTCCAATCTGCTGAAATCTCCATCAAAGAACATGTCGCAGGTCTCCTCGATAGTGCATCGGCCACAATGTTCTTCTTCCCCTTGACATACTCTATGTCAAATTCGAATGCCTGTACCTTCGTCATCCATTTCTATTGGCGCTCACTGAGGTCCTTCTGCTTAAGGAAATACTTCAAACCATTGTGATCGGTCTTGACCACGAATTCGTTGCCCACCAAATATTATCTAAACTTGGTCAAGGTATGAATGATTGCCAACATTTCCTTGTCATAAATGGAGTACAACCTCTCAGGTTGACTAAGCTTTCGGCTCTCAAATACAATGGGGTGTCCTCCCTACATCAAAACTGCTTCGATCCCTTTGTCGGATGCGTCACACTCTAGTACAAATGGCAAGGTGAAGTCTGGTAGTACCAACACTGGACAAGTGCCCATGACTTCCTTCATGTGATCAAAGGCTTCCTGTGATTTCTCAGTCCATATGAAGGCCCCATGCTTGGTAAGATCTGTCAGCGGTGCTCCAAGCTG